>JAZGLO010000624.1:0-93142 GCA_036873155.1 Biomphalaria sudanica | reverse complement strand
TCCAAGTGCTTACGTCATTAACAGGCCAAAGTATCAGCTGGTTGGTTCATTACTACGTAAACGTTGTCGTTTCGTCTAATTCATTATTGTGACGTATTGACCGCATCTAGAACGGTGGCACCTCAGCATACTGTTTAATTGAAACATTCCGCCTTGAGACATTGACACATCGATCTGCTAAAAAAAAATGCTGTGTTTCAAACCTGAGTCTAGGTTTAAACAAAACTGCTTTGCGATACAGTACAGCCGTTTTATTGTTATTATCTATCTGGACGTCTGTGATTTCGTTTTTTTAAAAATTCATAATGTTGGATTAGATTAAATTAAGGGAAACTTATTTAAACATTGTTCTCCAACTGACTAGATTTAGAAGCAATTATTAAATGTGACTTTTACAAAACATATATCATTTCACTTTGTCTGTCTGGTAAAAAGTGTGTACACGTTGTTTCTCCCACACCAATTCTAGGATCAAGTTGAAATTTCGCACAATTATTTATTGAAATAGACAAGACACGAATCAATTATTTAAAAAAAAAAGTATGACATACAATAAGAATTACTGATAGTTCATTGTTTGGTAAAATAGCAACAAGGGAAACTAATACTTCAGTATTCACAGATATGGATACATTTGTTGGGTTTAGTCCTATTAAATAATTGTTAACGCAATTTCTCCCTCACGCATTCCCTGATCAAGTTGATACTTTAAATAATCATTTTATGTACCTAACAAAATGTGCATCAATAAACAAAAATACTCAATTAGTCAATTCATTTTAAGTAAATAATGTTTTAGTTTTATCTCGAATAAGGGAAATAACTTTTACATTATTGGTAGATATACTTCTAAGGGCGAGTTCTTCCCCTTTAGATAAGCCTTTTTTTTTAAAAAAAAAAAGGATTTTTCTTTTTATTTTGCTTGCTATGTGATTCTTAAGATCTCGCAGAAAAGCATACACAATGATTCGAAATGATTTTATAGTCGTGTGGGTTTGTGACCATAAATGGAGACTATATCCAGAGGCGTATGGACGATTTATATTCCGACTTGACCTTTAGACCTTCGTGGGCGTAGAGAGATTGTGGACTTTGGGTGGAGACGAGGAAGAAAATCAAATACAATTTTTGTTGGCATCGCATGTGCGACTTATTGCCGGAAAGCTCAATCACCGTGAGAGAAGGTCCGTGTGTTGATGGCGTGCAGGGGCGGAGCAGAAAGGAATGGACCCCTTCTCCTCGATTCTAATCGGAACAACTGCCACGGAGCCGTGATAAGAACATTTACTCACGCTCACCTCTTGGCGTCGGCACTGCGGGAGGTCGCGGGGGGGGGGGAACAATCGGATGGCGGGAAACGTGCAGCGAGGACAAATCGTCGTCTGCCAAGAGAATGGATGGCTCAATGGCAGAATGAAAAATATTATCAACACTACAAACCACCTTCAATTATCATGTTTCTAAAAATAGAGCAAATCAGAATATTACCAAAACAAGCGTTTCCATACCATAAATATTACAGCAGAACGATACCATACTAGAATCACACAATGACTGCTATTTACATTTTTAATTATTCACAAAACATACATTCACAAATATACAGGTCTTTCACAATAGCGTTAAACTTTAGACCTAGGAATAGACTCAGTAGAGAGATGTGTTAATGTGTAACCAATTGGTAATGTCTAATGAAAGAATGTTCGCCAGGAAATCTGTAGTCACAGATATTAGCAACTAATTTATGTAAAAAATGCTTTTGAAACACAAAATAAAAGGTTAATTTTATTATATAATGAAATCAATGGATCTTCTTTTGTATTTTCATGTGTCAAAGTAAAAAACTATCTGCGCAAAGTGTATTTCTTAAAATTATATCTAGGTCTAAATCCTTTCGATCATTTCTCATATCAACATTCTAGATCCATAAAATACTATAGCTGTAATAGAGTCGGACAACTTTATTTTTTTTGAGGGTCTTAAGTTTGTTTTAGGGCTACAATACATACACTACGGTCTAAGTTAGTACCCAATGAACACTCCTGCCTAGTTTTATCAAGATTGGTCAAGCGGTTTTGATGTCTATAAGTAACATACATACATACATACATACATACATACATACATACATACATACATACATACATACACCTCACATTCTACTTTATAATATATATATATATTATATATATATGTATTTATGTATATATGTATATAAGTGTATGTGTGTGTGTACTTGTGTGTGCATATATATATACGGCATAGCCAATTTTTGCTCTTTGCCATTTTAGGATCCGAAATTTGGTAAAATAACACAAAAGGAACCTTAGCTTTAAAGTCAACAGGAAATGTAAACTATTTTACCTAAATGCACCAATGTCATGTCACGTGACTAACAACTAGCTACATTATGCAAGTAAAGAAAATATTTCGGTGTTCGGTACTTCTTGCAAGGCACGTGCACTCGAGGGCGTGACATCAGTCAAAAGACTTGTCGCCGCTTAGGAGAATCTCATGGCGCAGCTCGTGTCGGATTTCCATCGGAAATCAGCTCTGTGTTAAGAGGCTCGTCTGCCGCCAAGCTTTCTGCCTAAGAGAACGATCTCAATCAATTCCCGACCACAGTCCACATTCAAACCACATTCTGTTCCATCTCTCTCTCTCTCTCTCTCATATATCCTCCTTCTCAGGAGTACTCTTCTCTCCCACTTTCACCACTTTCTCTCCTTTTGTTTTGTTAACTTCATCTCTATCCCTCTCTCTATGTCTCACCCTTCTGTGTGTCTCTCTTTCTCTCAAAAAGACACACTCGTCAAAACTCGACTAGTGCTCTCTTACTCAAAGATCCCCCCCCCCTATTTTTTACCATTTTTTTTTAAAATTTTCTCCTAAAGTTATATCGTTATAATGTAAAAGAAATGTTTCCTCTCTCTCTCTCTCTCTCTCTCTGTTCAGGTAGTCATAGGTACACACACACAGTATTTTTGAAGGCAAGTCGTTATCAGCTAGTGGATCACTAATTTGAATTTCTAAATAGGTGAGAGCAGGGCGAGACACGAAGAACAGAAAAAAACTTGACACTTCCCTTGTAATGACGATGTGATGGGTAGGAGGGGGGTTATCGCCCTTGTTCTCTTATACCAGATTTCCATTTAGTCATGGAGTCCTTGGGGGGGGGGGGGGGTTGAAGAAACGTGATGCATACCTTGGTTACCTTTATACACCCAATGATATAGCTTCACATACCGGTAACTTACTGAAACAACGGAGTCAGAAGTGATGCATACCTTGGTTACCTTTATACACCCAATGATATAGCTTCACATACCGGTAACTTACTGAAACAACGGAGTCAGAAGTGATGCATACCTTGGTTACCTTTATACACCCAATGATATAGCTTCACATACCGGTAACTTACTGAAACAACGGAGTCAGAAGTGATGCATACCTTGGTTACCTTTATACACCCAATGATATAGCTTCACATACCGGTAACTTCCTGAAACAACGGAGTCAGAAGTGATGCATACCTTGGTTACCTTTATACACCCAATGATATAGCTTCACATACCGGTAACTTACTGAAACAACGGAGTCAGAAGTGAAAATGAAAAACAAGCAAATATAAACGCTTATATAACGGAAAGAACTGTACATTTGTAGCCATATCTCTCTAAGATTTATGTTGTTGTTTTTTCTATATCAAACAATTAATTAATTAATTAATTGATTTGTTATCTTTCCGATTAATTCATGTTTTTATTTTGTTTCAACTTGATCAGAGAGTGGAAAGTGGGAGAAATAAAGTGTAAAAAGTTTGTACTAGACAGACTGAGTTAATATATCAGCTTGGTAATAAAAGATATCTCTTGTACTCATTAGTCTACTAAAGTTACGGTTAAATAAAACATACTACCCTCACCTTTTATTTTACTTAAAAATGTTGCTATAATTTGTACGTTTCGAACATTTCCTCATGGTGCATTGCAATTACTAAACCTTCTGCAGGACAGCAAGAGATGGTGTTGGGCAGGGCTCGAACAAGGGACCACGAGATGGCACGCCGGAGAGCAAACCACCCGACCCAGTAGACATGCTAATCAAGAACATTTGTATAGATTGAGTGATTGGCCTTGAAACCGTGACCAGGCAAAATTTATTCACACCATACAGTTACTTCCCCTGATATATTTTAAGCTTAGCTCCTCCATTGACACCTTGCTTTGAACACCAACTATAACATTGCATATTATTAATTTTGCGTGTAGACCTTAAGCTCAAGTTCCCAATTCGCTAAGGATTGAAATGAGGTAATTGATGAAAGGCATATTTCGTTCGCTTTCAGTTTTAGAACATTGGGGAACATTCTCGATTTCTTGTCAAAAATGAAGAAGAGACAAAAAAAAAATAATAAGAGGGGGAGCGGGGAGGTGAAAGAAGGTGAGTACGTATGTGTTCGAGTCGCTTGTCGGTTGAGTAGAGAATGGTGTCAGAAGTGGAGAAAAATAAATCAGCTTGGCCGTCCCTCCCCCCCACCCCCCACCCCCAAGCCCCCGCACCTCCCAGCATCTGGACAGGCTTGTTAAAGTTGTAACAAGGACACGGGGACCGTACAAACTGTTCCAGGTGATAGGCGCTGACGAGTGGAGAGGGGGGTGGGGGGGGTAGAAGGGCAAGTGAAGAATAGCTTGTAGAAGATTTAGTCTTCTGAAGTGAAGAGATAAGGAAGAAAAATGTGATGAGAAGTGCGTGGGGCATGTAAGGTGTGTGTGTGTGGGTGTGGGTGGTGGGTGGGGGGAGAGCAGAATAGGCGCGGAAGGGAAAGTGGATGCAGTAAGAATCACTGAAGTTACAGCACACGGGATGTAGGGGTGGCTATAGCAGGCACCGAAAACAACAAGAGTTGGAGCGCAGGATCAACCAGGAAGAGAAGGGGGGGGGTCGACACAAAAAAATAAAGGGAGGGGGGGGGGTGTCACAAAAAATCTTACAACAATTTTGTCAAGCTTTGTTCAAAGGGAAGAAAAAAAATCTGGGGTCAAATGAGGATGTTCTTACAGTGAAACAAAATGTAGATCTAGACAGTTGTTGAAATTTCTGGACATGAAACTATTTCAGAAACAGCACACATATTTGTATATATATTTTAGAAACGAGAATGGTTACAATTTGTAGTTACACTATGTACCAACTCTTTCGAAACTTGGATTCGGACCATGTCTACGAAGATTAAAAATTGTGGCCAAGTTTTCCTAGATTTATTTTGCACCAAGATGTCGGGAGTTTGGACCAAGTCTTTAAAAGATTTTGTTTGAATAATTCAGTTTTAAAGTTTAGTTTGGATTAAGTCTAAAAAGGAGTTTTATTGAGGCGATATTTAGGGTATTATGTTTTGTTTTGATTTTATGTAGAGTGTGATAGAGTTTTATTAGAGAGAAGTGATCACAAATTTAATTAGAACCAACTGACCAGGACTTCTTCCTAAGCTAAAACATTGAAGATCAAGCTGTGGCTTTTTTTATTGAAGAACTAGAGTTTTATTATAAAGTTATGGGTTATTATAAGGTGTGTGTGTATATGTGTGAGTGTATACATGCATAAGTGTCTGTGTCGCGACCTCATTAAAGCCACCATGCAAAGAATCTAAATACATAGCAGAAATGAGGGTGCGGTGGCCATGTGATAGCGCGCTCCCCTTATCAAAAGAGGGTCTCGTGTTCAAGAGAATTTCGGGGTGATTGAATATTTTGCCTCTTAGGGCTCGCAGAACTAATGGTGACATGGTCAACTGGTCGCTGTGCTGAAGGCCCAACAACTTTAACCGTCAGAAGCAGGCAAACTAACTGCTGTCTGCTTCAATGCATGCCAAAAGGAAAAAAAAGGGATTTTAAAAACTGTTACAGAAAGAATGTTGTTACAGAAAGAATGTTGTTACAGAGAGAATGTTGTTACAGAGAGAATGTTGTTACAGAGAGAATGTTGTTACAAAAAGAATGTTGTTACAGAAAGAATGTTGTTACAGAGAGAATGTTGTTACAGAAAGAATGTTGTTACAGAAAGAATGTTGTTACAGAGAGAATGTTGTTACAGAGAGAATGTTGTTACAGAAAGAATGTTGTTACAAAAGAATGTTGTTACCGAGAGAATGTTGTTACAGAGAGAATGGTGTTACAGAAACAATGTTGTTACAAAAAGAATGTTGTTACAGAGAGAATGTTGTTACAGAGAGAATGTTGTTACGGAGAGAATGTTGTTACAGAGAGAATGTTGTTGCAGAGAGAATGTTGTTACAGAGAGAATGTTGTTACAGAGAGAATGTTGTTACAGAGAGAATGGTGTTACAGAAAGAATGTTGTTACAAAAAGAATGTTGTTACAGAGAAAATGGTGTTACAGAAAGAATGTTGTTACAGAGAGAATGTTGTTACAGAGAGAATGTTGTTACAGAGAGAATGTTGTTACAGAGAGAATGTTGTTACAGAGAGAATGGTGTTACAGAGAGAATGTTGTTACAAAAAGAATGTTGTTACAGAGAGAATGTTGTTACAGAGAGAATGTTGTTACAGAGAGAATGTTGTTACAGAGAGAATGGTGTTACAGAAAGAATGTTGTTACAAAAGAATGTTGTTACAGAGAGAATGTTGTTACAGAGAGAATGGTGTTACAGAAACAATGTTGTTACAAAAAGAATGTTGTTACAGAGAGAATGTTGTTACAGAGAGAATGTTGTTACAGTGAGAATGTTGTTACAGAGAGAATGTTGTTACGGAGAGAATGTTGTTGCAGTGAGAATGTTGTTACAGAAAGAATGTTGTTACAGAGAGACTATTGTTACAGAGAGAATGGTGTAACAGAAATAATGTTGTTACAAAAAGAATGTTGTTACAGAGAGAATGTTGTTGCAGAGAGAATGGTGTTACAGAAAGAATGTTGTTACAGAGAGAATGTTGTTACAGAGAGAATGTTCTTACAGAAAAAAATGCTGTTACTGAGAGAAATGAAAGTGAATACATTATTTCTCCATATAATACATATCAGAAGAACTCTGTAACAAATGTAACATGTTTTAAGGATAGCTCTTCCGTAAATGTATTGATGTTGCGACGTTGTAATGAGTGGGGAAAAATAGTTTCGACTTTCTAGACATTTTAACAAATTGCCACTGCTTCTTGCTTACTGGGATAGAGGGCGCTTTCTTCTACATCTGTCTAACCTTTACCTTTCTCACTATTTGCGCGCGCAAACAAACAAGACAATCGTGCCAGGAATAAGTTAACATGTCCACAAGAAATTGAATAACTGAACCAGCAGTACACAGAATATAATATATCGAACGCCAGTAAGAATTAGTAGTCTCTAGAATGTTTTTTAGGCCGGTCACAAAACAAATATAAGTTAAAAAAAAAACAGGTTACGTGATACACTTAGAGCCAAATCTAACAAGTATATGAAGGCCAATATTAATACAACTAGAGAACTGAATATTTAGAGATGGCCTAATGTCCAGATGTAGTAGTTGTTTTCGGACTTTGCTAGAAGAGAGAACTGCTAAAGAAGCTAACATTAATAGCAGTCTCCTGTCATCACTTGACCACTGAAGAATCTTCTTATAATGTGGCAGATCTCATCGGCTCTGCCATCAGAAAGGTAACAAGAATTTCTGTAGTTATAATCCGAACATTTCTGTCAGATCAGTTACATTCATATGCTGTTACTGTATATGAAAATTGTATACAAAATGTGTGTTTAAAAAAACTACATAAAATTGTTCATCAGAATAGTACTTCTGAACTTTTTCCTAACCCAAAAACCTTGACGAGCTATTCTTCTTACCAGCGTCCTATTCAATCATCTTCCATCATAGTTATGTTTACTTATACTCAAACATATGCAAATGGTATTTCACAAACGATGTCTGCCGATATGTTTCCAGCTCTTCCAGCGGTTGCAGCATTAATGTTTTGGGGGTCTATTATTTATGACGAATGGTGCATATGGTGAGGCGCAGCTCACCAGTTTAACTAGACATGGTTAACCCTTTCTAATTAGTTTCTGGTCTCAGTCAATAACATGCAGCGCCTTGTAGTTGCTGTTATATACTTTGTGCAGTGTATATTACGCACACTGTTCTGTGCCGGCATTGTTGACACTGATTAAAAAGTGTTCTAGAAGCTAAATTCTTGTTGACTTAAGTATACTACATTGACTTTAGACAAGTGCCAACTACAAACCATACGTGGTCCTTTCAAACATTTGAAAATTATAATTCCAATGGAGAGAAACGATCCGACTTCGCCTACATCTATCGGCAACAAAGTACGTCCTTTCTCTTTTCAGCTTCAAGCCTCATTTGTCCGTTGATTCTGTCTCCTAGCTAACCCGATTTATGTTTTTAAATTACCTTGACGTCACTACAGAAATTCCCGATCAGTCAATTGGAGTTATTAGGGCTATGGTATTAACGTTGGGTAAAAAAAAAAGAAGAAAAAAAGACACACCTACAAGTAATAAATTACCATCGTATCACAGGCCTCATTCCCACGATGATTCCGCTCTGTAGTCAAAAGTTTCAAGGGGTTGTGTGGCTCCTCACTGTTCTAGATCCTAATCACGGAGTGATAAGGCCTTGAAGAATCTCGCGCCTTTTAGTCATTAGAAAGTCGGTCTCCAAATGTATACATCATATAAAACTACAATTGCTACTATGCAATATGTAACTAGCATCTGCTCTGTATATAAAGTCATGCCAGATTGAATTTAACAAACCATGTGTCATGTTTGTTTGCGTGGATTTTACTCATTCCCATGTCACCAGCCATTATTTTCTATGCACTCCAAAAAAAAAATCTGGCTTAGTCCGAGGAGCCACTTTTGGCGGCATGTTTGTCAAAGAGGATGAATACGAGATTTGCATTTGTTTGTCACAGAAAACTGGCCAAGAAAAAAAATAGAAATTTTAAAAAAAAGCGGACAGACCTTGAAGAAATTTAAACAGCTTAGGCGCCAACAGCAAAAAAAGAAATAAGCTCCCCAAAAAGACATCTAAAAAATTTGGCTTTTCTTTTCTTTTTGGCTTTTTTGGCCATTTTTTTTTTTGTTCGAGCTTGTTTTGTTTTAGACATTTATTTATTATATTATCTGGCATGTCTCTTCCTGGCTTTTGTTTGTTTTCCCGGCCACATTTTTTGGATGTGATCCCAAGTGATCCTATTATTGTTATTTTACTTATGTGGGGGAGGCGGTACGCACGTGGGGAGTGGGTGAGTTCATTAATTCAACAGGAGCCGAAAATTGCTTTGTCGAGCTTGTTATATTTATGGTTCCGGCATTTTGGTTCTCGCCTGCTACGTGTGGGCCCGAGGTTGAGTAATTACGAGGGAGTACGTACCACGGGGAGAGGTGGTATGACCTTTTGGTATGTATCTTTAACGACGTTACATTTTTTTTTTCGTCGCTTTATTCATCTCTCCTCTCTTTATTTCGTTTCCATCTCTTTTCATTCAGGTGTTTTTTTTACTGCCTCTTCTTGCTCTTTCTAGTTTTCTGGGTATTTTTTTTCTCCTTTGCTGTGTTTAAAGCAGCAGCATAGAATGTATGAGCTGTGTGTGTACGGTCTTGGTGAGAGCGCGCCATGGGGAGGGGGGGGGGAGGATCTAAATGTCACACGTGCCAGAAACGTCATATAGTTGAATCAGACGATGTGACACAGAACATGGACGCAACGTGACACCTGACAGGGGTGTATGTGGAACGGGGAGAAGGGGACATGTGGGGTATGAACAGGCGAAACAGAGGGACATGTAGAAGATGCCAGGGTGATGCAACGCCTAGTAACTTGTAGACCTTGACCGACAGTGATGTTCAAACTTAAAATACTGCAGATAGGGAGGCGCGGTGGCTGAGCGGTAAAGTGCTTGACCTCCGAACCGGGGACCGGGGTTCGAATCCTGGTGAAGACTGGGATTTTTAATTTCGGGCGCCTCTGAGTCCACCCAGATCTAATGGGTACCTGACATTAGTTAGGGAAAAGTAAAGGCGGTTGGTCGTTGTGCTGGCCACGTGACACCCTCGTTAACCGTAGGCCACAGAAACAGATGACCCTGCCCTATCTGCCCTATAGACCACAAGGTCTGAAAGGGAACTTTATTTTTTTACTTTCATGGTTAGATTTAAGCCTCTGTGGAAACACTTTTTTTTTAGGTGATATAGTTAGGTCTGTTTGAAATACACAGAGCACCTTTACGGCTAGGTCTTTATGAAAAGCTTCCAAACAGGACGTCCAAGGTTCAAATCCTAGGATTTTTAATTTCGGGATTTTCGGGCGCCCCTGAGTCCGCCCAGCTCTAATGGGTACCTGACATAAGTTGGGGAAACGTAAAGGCGTTTGGTCGTTGTGCTGACCACATGACACCCTCGTCAACCGTGGGCCACAGAAACAGATGACCTTTACTTTACATCATGTGCCCCATAGATCACAATGCCTTAAAGGAGAACTTTACTTTATGGAAAGCAGTACTTGCTATGGTACTGTAATACATGTGTTTATATTGGGAACAATTGTCTTGTTGTTTTTCATGGCGATGTATTTGATGACAGAAATGTGATTCCTTGAATTTTAGACTTTAGTTTTCGTGCCATACGACCAAAACGAGGCTGTATATAGAAACTACTAAACAAATTTAAAATATTCGTATGCAGATTAATAAAACCAATGCTCAGACGTGTACTGTGGAAATAAATTGATAGAAGTTTTGGATAGAAATGGATAGGTAGAATAGAACTACAAAATCACACTTGACGACTAGGGAATGTAAACAATTGGGTCGCAGTCTGTTATTTCAACTGACTGAAATGGTGGAGATATGATGGTGGCTAATAACTTCGACTTAGAGCTTGTGTGTGTGTGTGTGTGTGTGTGTGTTTTCCAGCTGCCCACTTTATGTTTCAAAAGAAATATATGTGACTTCGTTTCAAACTAATTTTCTGCTTGAAACTTTGAGACAAGTTTAAGATGTCAACAAGTCGGAAGTCAAGAAAGAAACATTGGAATGACTTGAGAAATAGATAGATACAGAGGGGGGAAGAGGCTAGAGAGAGAAAGATTTGGGGGGGGGGGGAGAGAGAGAGAGAGAATGAATCAGTCAACAAAAAGAAAAAAACTTCGGTTATCAATGTCATAAAGCCTTTATTGCAGCAGACAAGACCAGGTAAAATGTCTGGATGTGTATGTACGTCTGTAACATCAAGCTCCTGTAACAAGGCCGGCCAAACCCAGGGTGCACATTCTATACAACAGAGTGAGCATTTCTCTTTCTTCTATCAGTTTCAGTCGCGTCAAAGAGAGTAGAAATAAAATGTTATGCAATAGAAGAAAATAGGAACATTCCTTTGATATCTTCAGTATTATGTGGCTATGTACGTCAAACAGTTTGAGATAGCTGTACATAGATAGTTAAGTTCAACTATATCTCTAGCAAATAATAGTACTTACAAAGTTGTAAGGCCAGAACAACAAGCAAGTCCTTTTTAATTCTAAAAGCTAAGGGAAGTTTGCTGTTCGAAGAGATGGGTATATGTTAGGACTTAAATCTTTTTCAAATGTACCAAATACTTAAACCATTGTTTTTGTTTAGCTGAATGTTATGCTTATGGCATAAAATCACTAGCGTGGGGGCGGTGGTTAGGAGATGGTTAAGGGGGGGGGGGTATCTGGAAGAATGTTTCTGTTATGGATTTCTTAAAGTAATTTTTTTAAAATGTTGCTTGACTTGAATGCCACCTAAAGCCGACACAATAGCCACTGATCCATTCAAGTGCTTATGAAAACAGAAGGTTTTATAGTTGTTGTTTTTTTTATTGTTGGTTTCAAATTTTTAGACGACGACGAATCTACACAAGACTAATTTCCCTTTCTCATTATAAAACGAAATTAATTAATAATGACTACTTCATAAAAAAAATTAGTCAATTTGTTGAATGATTCATGTTACGTTAGAGGCAATGAATAACTTGTGTCAAGTTTCAACATATAAACGAGAATGAGAGGTGGGAGAAATAACTTGAACAAGAATCCATCAGACAGAGTCACAAGAAACCATCAGACAGAGTCACAAGAATCCATCAGACAGAGTCACAAGAAACCATCAGACAGAGTCACAAGAATCCATCAGACAGAGTCACAAGAAACCATCAGACAGAGTCACAAGAATCCATCAGACAGAGTCACAAGAAACCATCAGACAAAGTCACAAGAATCCATCAGACAGAGTCACAAGAAACCATCAGACAGAGTCACAAGAATCCATCAGACAGAGTCACAAGAATCCATCAGACAGAGTCACAAGAAACCATCAGACAGAGTCACAAGAAACCACCAGACAGAGTCACAAGAAACCAGGACCATATAATGAAATGAAATCAATACACTTTGTGTCAATGTTTACATTTTCTATTCAAAAAGCTCTAACTTACCTTGCAATAAAGCGAACTATTTTAAACGTAGTTAGTTAACAAAATCAAGAGATTTTGTAGCCAATCTTTTGTTCTTTTTCTATTCAATTATTCTTTATATTCATTAAGCTCAATACCAAACTGAGAAAAGATTTTAAGATCTTAAAGTTATCAAGTCTTTTCACATTATTTTCTCGCGAAATGCCATTAATTTTTCATTACAACAAATATCGACATAAAAAAAAAATCACAGCATAAATAGTTTTCAAAGCAGGCAGTCGTCTGATATACTCACTGCCTGTTTTTTTTTTTTAATCCAGGGATAAGCCTTTAATCCAATCAGTTAGTTCGAAATTTTCATTTCATGTGTCTAAATGAAGGGACAAAAGCTGGCCACATCAAAGCAAGACATTGGTTTCGTTGTTTAGGTTAGTGTTCGATTGTGTTGTTTTTCAATTTCCCAGGCGCGCCATTGAAAACCATGCTCTGAACTTTGATCCTGAGAGTGAATAGCGGGATGGAGTGGGGGGGGGGGTGACCGAGCAGGGGCGGCACAACTTAACTAAGGAATTAAAAGCCATCAAACACAAAAACATTGAAAGCTCTATGGAGACTGCGGGTCTACCTATGTTTACATATTTGTATCCTAAAATAACAGGCGATGGAACATTAATAAGGTGAAAGAGAACGATGAATCGAGCAATTAGATCAAGAAAATAATCTCTGAATGTGTACTTGTAACAAAGGAAACAATTACATATCCGCGAAGACTAAGACAGGAAAGAAGTTGTATTAAATAAGCCGCCAAAGGACGTGAATATTAAAATAAATACAAACATTAATAAGAACCCTTTGGTAATAGAGAAATTGAGGTGGAGAGGGACAGGCTCATTAAAAAAGTAATAATAATCGTATTTTATAAGAAGACTGGGATTTTTATTTCGGGATTTTTTCAACGCCTCCTAGTCCACCCCAGCTCTAGTAGGTACCTGACATAAGTTGAAGAAAAGTAAAAGCGGTTGGTCGTTGTGCTGGCCACATGTCAAACCTCGCTTACCGTGGGCCACAGAAACAGATGACCTTTAGATTGCAATGTCTGAAAGGGGAACTTTTTTTTTCTATAAGAAATAATGTTTTGAAAAAGATGGCCACCTCAAGTTTATAGACAAAATATCTCAATAAACACTTAGGCAGACATTTTAAACCAAATATCATGCGACCCTGTATATTAAACTTGCAATATAACCTGACCTTTTATAACAAATGTTATATGACCCCATACATTAAACTTGCAATATAGCCTGATCTTTTATAACAAATGTACCTGTCAAAACAGAATTTTTTTTTTTTTTGAAGATTAAAAATAAATTAATTAATTTCTTGATTATTTTCACTTGCTTTGTTTCGGTAAGAAAAACATGCCAAGAAACTCAATAACTCTAGTCACGTGATGTGTCTAGACCTCGCCATTTTGTGACGTCTGCGTTATGTGAAGAATTCTCTCCCCTCAACTGCAGTGACCTGACCAGTGATAGCCAGGTCATCTAAACATTACCAATAACGAAACACGTCCCACAAATTGTGTTCAATTTGGGTAGTAAAATTTTTTTAAAAATAATTAAATAATAAAAATATTTTTAAATAAATGATTATATCTAGTGAGGGTGTGCTGGCCAAGAGACAGAGTGCTACACTGCTAGGCTTCCGAATCGAAGGGTGTCGGGTTCAAATCTCGGTGAAAACTGAGTGTTTTTTTAATTTCGGGATTTTCAGGGACTCCCCTGAATCCACCCAAATGTAATGAGTATCTTACAATTAACAAATAAGGTAAAAAGAGGTCAGTCGTTGTGCTGGCCACGTAACTCTCTCGTTAACCGACGGCCATAGAAAGAAATGACCTTTACACTTTCTGCTGTATAGATAGCACAATCCGAAATGGGTACTTTACTTTTGTTATGTGTGGTATTTATTTGGAAGAATAACACTTTAATTCAAAAATACACAAATAATTTCTAAAATAAGTTTGATGTTTTGATTTCTCGACGTTTATCACTTTCACGGCTTTTTATTTTTTTCATATCATTTTTGTAATTTGTATGTCTATATTATTTATCCCCATCCTGTCTAGACAAAATACAATGAAGACTGTAGCCTCTTGTAATTTCTTTAGGAGTACCCGATACAACATCTTTCAGATATCTTGCCGTTGCTTCGGCACCATCTGTACAAATATCAATATCTTTCTATCAAACCACCTTCTTGATGTGAAATGGTCATACAGTTCATCGTCTGCTGTGGTTAGCCTATGACCATTACAATATGCACAAATGAATAACCTTTTCTTCTTTGATAAAATATTTGATAAACAAATGTCAGAAGCACAACTAGTCGGCAACAGCTATGCAGCTATCCAGGATGGCTGCCTGGTCGTGGGGTATGCCCGCTGGACTGGACTTCTTGATGGCCCTGGGGTCATATCCTGCCCGCTGCCATTCCCCGTCATCCTGCGGGAGGCTTGGGGTAGGAAGTTCCACCCTGAAGGACTACGAAGTGCAATGTTTAAGTCGATACGATAAATTGACTCTCTTTGCTACTACAACACTCCTAACACTTATTTAGGCCTCGCGGAAAACTAGTGTTTCACGGAACACGGTTTGGGGGACCACGGGCTTGTTTTCATAATTATTAGACTCACTTTTTTTTTTTTTGTAAAGCTTATATCAACTCTGTCTGTCTGATCAAAATTTCGAACTTATTTTAGAATAGTTTTTCGATAATTGAAAATTCTATTTCCTTGTATAGATCTATATCCATTGGCGTAGCTAGGAATTCGCCATCATTTGGGCGCACCCGGGAGGGATTGACCTCTTTGGATGCCCCTTCATTTTGTGTAATATTTAAAATTTAATGTATAAAAAACAATTTAGAACACTCATTTGGGGACCCTCCACAAGTGAGGGCCCGGGATGATTTTCAAATTCTCCCCCCCCCCCCAGCTACGCCACTGTCTGTATCTCAACAAAATAAGAGCATTTCAGCTGAAATGTATTTTCGTAACACCGAATGAAACTAAATAAAAATGTAGCGGTCCAATAATCTTCCTAAACTTCAAACTAGATCGGGAAGTCCAGACATGTGTAAAATTTTCAAACCATCAAACAAACCAAAAAAATTTTTCAAACTGTGTAGTCATCTTTACAGAATAAATAAGTCTCCACATCTTCTGGGTACTCTCAACTTTCTAGTTCCGGGAGCAGCCGCCTGCCACAGTGCGGCCCCATGCTGTGTTGGCATGAATAGAAGATGGTTAGGACAGACTTATCTGTCGCCAGGATGTATATTGAACTAGTTATTTCCCTTGGTTCCTGTAAGTGTGTTTAAGGGAAGAGTGCTAGACACCTGTACTCCACTCACACGAACACATACACAACTATATGTGCAGACACATGTACTCAACTCATACAAGCACATAAACAACTATGTATAAATGCAGAAGTGTAGAGTAGACTTGACTATTAATCTTAGTCTAAACTTTTTAAAGAAAACTTTAAGAGAAAGAATCACTACTCTGAGGTCAAAACCGTTATGAGTTCTAATATCCGGTGTCTCGGGCTTTAAATTGTCTACGGTGGTCCCTAAAAAGCAGATTTGAACTAGACGTCTGGTGTAGCAGGAAGCTTTATTACGGGGAGATACATGATGTAGTAATGTATCATTCATGACAAAATCATGACTAATGACAAAATCATGACTAATGGCGATATTTTATTATTAAACCACCAAAATCAAATTAATTCATAATTCTGGATTTGTACAGACTGAGAAAAAGTGCAAAGAATCATTTCCATAATTAAAAACGTTTCTCTATTGCGGGTACTTTAGAATCGTGAAGGTCAGGGTCAAGGCTGTATAAACAATGAACCGAATGCTAACATGTCAAGAAACAACAGTTAAGTTTCAATAGTACTTAAAAAAAAATAATGGCGTTAGAAATAGAATTATTGTTTCTTGTATTTTTGAAGAAGCTCATTTTGAGAGAGGCTATAAAATACAAATGAAGACAACATGCGGGGGGTCATCATTTACAGAGTTTGAAGCTTCATTTTAAATACATTTGTGAATCTATTACTGAAATGAAGTTATATTTTGTTTTGTGATTTCTACTTGAAGAGTTATTATTTTTATTTCGTGAAGATGTATCTTAGTTATTTTACCTAAAGAAATATGCCCGGCAAGACTTTGGACTTTGGGTCATCAGACTTTGGACACTGGGTCATCAGACGATGGGCGCTGGGTCATCAGACGATGGACACGGGTCATCAAAGGACTTTGGATATTGAGTCATCAGAATTTGGACTTTGGGTCATCAGACTATGGACATTGGGTCATCAGACTATGGACATTATGTCATCAGACTATGGACATTATGTCATTAGACTTTGGACATTGGACCATCAGACTTTGGTCATCAAGTTATAAGACTTTGGACATTGGGTCATCAGACTTTGGGTCATCAAAGTATGGACATCGGGTCATCAGACTTTGGACATTGGGTCATCAGACTTTCCTTCCAGATATTTATGTTTAGACTTAGTAGTCCTCAAAAAGGTGCGCATCTTTTTCCTCGAGTAGTGAACTAAGTGTACAGCCTTTTTAATCCCCCCACCTCCCCTTCAGTCGTACTCTCATGTAAATGATTGCATGACAAATAAACAGCAAAACATCATACCATTATTTCTGTACGGTTATATTTATGCTATTTAGATAAGATAATTTTTATAGATGGAAATGGAAATTCAGTTTGACTACAATTGACAACCTCGGAGTAACTACTGTTACAATAACAGTATAGATGAGAAATTCGAACAGCATTCACACATGAAACACATACACATTCTCAACCAGCGCTTTGTGAATTTGACTTCTATGTACTTCTCGATGACGACAGCTGATCTTGTAACACTCTGACCGAAAGTGGGATAAGCAGTTTTTATATCTTTCTGTTTTAGTCCTAATGGAAAGGAGACGACCACTTCGTTCAGATCTTATGTAACGGTGGTTTAATGGGTGCAGGTTGTCTTTAAGAATAGAGAGTGTTTTGGAAGGCGTCTTTCATGAAAAAGCTCTTCAAGAGATGGTAGCTGTGTTCAAGTGATATACGATGCGTTTTTAATTAGGCTATTTAGTCTAAGTCTTTGTGCCAGTGGAGTATTACCATACCAGCATGTGATGGCAAAGTTAATTAGACTGCTGATGGTTGCTGTATAGAAAAGTTTAATTATTGTTATGTCGATGTTAAATTTTCTTAGCTTTCTGAGATAGATTAGTCCTTGGTGAAATTTTTTGTTAAGGTTTTGACAGTGTTCACTTTATTTTTGTTTGTTGTTGATGGTTGTTCCTAGATATTCCTAGATATTTATATTCTTGTACTTGTTCTACGGTTTGGTTGTTTATCTTAATTTCTGTAATATGGCCTTTATGTTTCCTAAAATCAATAATTATTTCTTTAGTTTTCGGAACATTTAAAATTAGAAAGTTATCTATACACCATTGGTAAAAAGGTGCTAATTGTTGAATGGTACATATTTTCGTCACCTGCGATAAGGCCGATGATTGCTGTGTCGTCAGTTGATAGGCTCTGAATGTCATTAGTGTATATGGTATACACTACTGGTGACAGGACGCACCTCTGCGGCGCTCCAGTGCTAAGCTCTCTCGTGCCTGACACATGCCCACTGATGTTGAAGCACCTGTAAGCAACTACGTATTGCTTAAAGCCCCAATATAAACACCAGTAATAGTATTGGAGCACGGCGCCAAATGTTTGAAAATGCTTCAGCTGATAATCTCCCTTGCTTTCATAATTCCTACTGCATCGAAAACTTATCGCATGGAACTTAATTACAGTCAAAGATGGCGAAAAAAAAAAAATAGGCCAGCAAACTTCAGAGTATGCAACACTGCTTGGTATCTGTGAAAGTCGATCTGGGTGTAGTCTAGGTTTTTTTATCAACCCAGCTTATGCGTCAATGGGAAGATAACACTGCTAGAACGAGTGCCGCCCCTTTTCAAAAATGTCTCCTGACTAACTTTAGCTTTCCGGTCCGGAAAAAATGGCGACCGAAGAAGAGTTTGTTGCTAGGATCCAGGCGGAATTCTTTCATTCAAAAGATAAACAAGAATGGCGTAGGGCTGGGAATAATAGTCAAAGTTTATTCCGGTTTCAAATTTCTGAATTGAACAAGATACCAAGCCAGTGTGTGTGTGTTTGTGTGAGTGAGAGTTTGTGTGTGTTTCGACGCCAGGAACGGCCCATGGTAAATATTTGCGCCAAAAATAAGTAAGTGTTAACAAACCGGTATTTGAAAATGAACAGCGTCACTTCCTAACTAAAGGATGCCATTTAAGAGAAAGCTGACACACGCGCTGTGCAACGTGGTTTATCCGGTCACCAAGATGGTTGACCTGAGACTAATAAAAAATAAGTCAGGGGTTCTGAACCTGTGGGTCGCGACCCCTTTGGGAGTCGATTGACGATTTAAAAGGTGTCGCCTAAGACCAGTGAAAAAATGAATTGCTTTTGTCCATTCTTCAAATGCTGTGTGTGTGTGTGTGCGGGCGGGGGGTCGCGGTAGAGTGAGTGATGTAAAAAGGGGTCGCCGAGCCTAAAAGGTTGAGAACCGCTGCTCTAAGTAGTTGACTACTTAAGAGCCAATCAAATACTACCGAAAGCCTTAATAAATACGTCAATTCTGGTGCTCTAGTTTCTATAAATAGTTTAAGCTCGGAATACAATTTAAAGAATACCAAGTGATTTGTAATATATTTTTCTCTATTAAAATGTGCAATTAAAAAAAAGAATTGATAGTTTTTCCAAAAATCGACTATATTACTTTTTTCCAAAATCGACTATACTATTTTTTCCCAAAATCGACTATACTATTTTTTCCCAAAATCGACTATTTCATGATACGTTGACCTTGACAGTATCTAGGCAATGCGATTCCAATCTTACAGACGATCCATTTAGTATGAATATTATCAATTCTTAAAGCCTGTAATGCAAAACAAGTGTGGGAATTAAAAAAACAAAACAAAAGCGAGATGGACTCGTCCTGGTCAAGATGGTTGAGTGTATTCCATGATGATGAAGTCATTCAATCAAAGAAATATGTCACTGGGTGGTACTAAACACGTAGATGCTTGACTGAGGGGGGTGGGGGGGGGGCTCAATTCGAATCTTGGTGATTTCTTAACTTCCAGGTTTGAGTCTGAGTTGTGTCAGGCAAAAGCCTTCAGGCAACACGGAAATCTTCTCTCCCTCTCCTAACTATTTGCACAAAAGACTTTACTTAGATTTAGATCCCCTCCGCGCCGTTTGGCTGTCTCCACAAAGAACTGCCATTGGCAATGTCTGAAACCTCCTCCCACCTGGTGTCCACTGTTCTGAGCTCCTCCGTGAAAGTGTGGCGGCAAGTTGTACAAGAACGTCCCCGTTAGCGCTTTCCTCGTATTTGACTACCATGTGATCGCCACTGCTGGTATGCGTAATTCTTTTTGCCGGAGAACATGTCCCGCAAACCTCATGCGAAGCTCTGTCACAGCCTCACTAAGTGGTCGTCTCCCAGTTAGGCAAAGGATTTCCTTGTTAGTCTTTACTCAATTTCGGCAGAGGACCTCCATGTCTCACGTGTATACGTTACACAATGGTCATCCCAACAGCATCACTCCACAAAAAGACGGGACCGAAGTGCTATAACTTAGAAAGAAGCTCTTCGCAAAAGCAATTATTTGACAGTAGATTGTCTATTTAACTTTTACAGACTCGCTGAAACTTCCATGTTACGGTCACGATATCTCTGGTCACAGAAAGCCTTTTAAACGTAATCCATAATGGAGCCTCTTATCAGACCTATTCAACAATTGCATTTACCTGCGACTCTACCTGGGTGCCAGACACCTAGTTACCTGACCCAGAAAACAACACTGTGCCAACGCTCTTCCTCCGCGATTCCTATCTGTGCAGACATCCCTAACCCGGTATTTATTTCTTCCCCCAAGCCGTCAAATCTGAACATGTCCACACCGTACCCCCATTAATCTCGCGCCCCTGATTGCATCCTCCATCTGTTCCTCTTTCATCCCGCCCGAATTTATTTTCATAGGCTGGGCTCTGTGTCTGGCTAGCAAATCAAACAGTTCTGGAGAACAAACAGCAGGAAGGCCTGGCTATCTGTAATCCACGGTCCTCACGCTAGAGTTGAACAATAGAGCCGTAAACTTGAGATTATATATATGTGTCATTGAATTGTCATGTCTTATGATCCTTGTCAATGTCATTGAATTGTCATGTCTTATGATCCTTGTCAATGACATTGAATTGTCTGTCTTATGATCCTTGTCAATCCTTGAGCCTGTTGTTTAACTCGTATTTCGTTTTACTAGCTATCGAGAATACCTATTTCATATCAGCAGACGGATCAAGTTTAGTGTTCCTGTAGATGTGTGGGACTAACAGTGTGAATCTCGGGTCCAATCATGAATCGAAGAAAAAAAGCGGATATTGTTTGCTGAGCTAAGTCACGAAGGATCACTTAAATTATGCCCTGTGTTACAGACCTGGTAAAAACATTGCTTCATTTATGTGAAAGATGCGTGAACAAGTCGCTATTATATCAACACATGAAGAACTGGTGTGAGAATCTTTTCATTCCAACTTTCACGCGATCATCACAATATTGACTTTAAACACAGCTATTTCTTAACTTTCAATCTCACTTAGTTTTCTAATGCACGTAAATAGATGGCTGGAGAGTACAAACCCCTCGCCACCACGGGCGCCATCTTCCCGCAAAAATTGGCCACGATATTAAATTATTCATGTACTCAAACAGCACATTTCAATTTCATATTTTTGGGGTTTAGGTTCAAGCTTAAAATTTGGCCCGAGCTGGTCTCCGGTGGCCATTGGCCATGTTCTAGAGTTGCCCTAAAGCTCGTCATTGGGAAGTTGTTCAATTATTCAGTCACGTGATCCCAGAGTTCTTTCACGAGTTGAACTCATTTTTTTTTTCTGTTCTACTGGTATAAGACTTTTCGTTCTCAAATGACATTTTAAGCGAGTGAGGAGGGGGAGAATGCTAGTTAAAAGAAAAGTACTGAATGAAACAAAAAAGATGTCTGAAAGAGATAAGTAAATGTTTAAAAATGAGATGATTAAAGAAGAGATGGCTAAAAGAGAGATGACTAAATGGTTAAAAGAGATATGGATCAAAGAGAGATGGTTGAAAGAGAGATGATTAAATGGTTTAAAGAAACATGGTTAAAAGAGAGATGGTTGAAAGAGACATGTATAAAGAGATGATTAAAAAAGAGATCGTTGAAAGAGTCATTGTTGAAAAAGAGATGGTTCAAAAAGAACTTGTCTTTCTTATATAATCAAGTAACTTTAATCGGCTTATTTTTAAGCATTAAAATCAAAAAGGTATGAAAATCATTTGCTATTAAGATTCCTTACCCCCCCCCCCCCCCAAAAAAAAAAAAACACTTCTAGTCTTCTCTTTCGGTAAATGCTTGGATCATTTCACCAAGATGTTTTCAACAATGATTAAGTGATATCAGACACCAGGCCATCAAACTTTGATGTCCAGGAGATCATTTTATTTTTTTTTATCTCTTAATGTTGTAGAAAGACAAACGCATTAATTGAAACACCTGTGTATGTGTGGCACATTAAGATATTCACCTCTAAACATGTGTTTTCATTGGGCTGTGTGTGTCTGTGTGTGCCTGCGTGTGTTCATTGGCTAATTATTTTTAAAAAAGTGTGC
This sequence comes from Biomphalaria sudanica, assembly GCA_036873155.1. Lineage (NCBI taxonomy): Eukaryota > Metazoa > Mollusca > Gastropoda > Planorbidae > Biomphalaria > Biomphalaria sudanica. The sequence goes on along the minus strand of JAZGLO010000624.1, from coordinate 70,860 downwards.
ACAGAGTGCACTCAATTAGAAGAGATACGAAAAAAAATATCCAGAAGTGTGCTAGGTGAGAAAGGTTTAGTGTACAGATGGAGTATCAGCCAACACGGTGACTCTCGTAATACAAGCGACGTCATGCGCATTTGTGTTTTGTTTTAGTGTTTAATTACAACCACTACTTTCACAGACAAGGGAAACCTACTCTTTAGCTGATTAATAACGTCATTCATTTATGGGCTCTACAGATAGCTCTTCAGGATTTAACAAATGTTCTTGTTGGATTTATCAATTAATGTAGCCAGAATTTCCTTTCATAGATCTCCCCTGTACTTTATTGATTTCTGAATTTCTTTGTGTTTATATTTTAGTTAACAGATAATAACATGTTTTACAAAATTGCTATACATGTTTCGGATGTTTCTTCAGAGTTGAAGAGAATTTACTTTCTAGTCCAAACCTCCCGCAGGACGACGTGGGATGGCAGCGGGAAGGGACCACTGAGACGACGGAACGACAGTCTAGCCTGCATACCGCACGACCAGGAAGCCACCCACATAATATATTTAAAACTTTGTATGCAAGTTAAAGAAACTGTGATTTTAAGTTTTCTTTACTTAACAAAATACAATAAAAGAAAAAAAAATGCACAAAGCAATCCGAAAGGGAAAGAGAAGCTTGACAATGCCAATCTGTTCGGTGTGATTGATCCAATGTGACTTGCTAATACCTTATCTTATGTCATTCATTTCTCTACGCTAGACGAGGCGGTTTGTGGTTTCTGTCTGTTTGTGTTTGGCTTTTGTCTCTCTATTTAGAAAGTTGTCCACTTACCAAGAGCTCAACTCCATGTGTTGTTTCTCACTCAGGCTATCAATAATGTATCTGGCTTAGACAGTTAACCCCCCCCTCCCCATGACCGCTGACATTCACCACAGCTCCCTGGTGCACTGACACGGGGGGGGGGGAAGAGATAGTTGTTGACAGACTTGGTGCACAGTTCTATCAGACTCTCAATTTCTACATCTATCATATTTCATTGTTCTCAGGGGCGTACACTACAAGTACATTTTTCAGCGTGGGAACAGGTCATGGCATAAAGAGGGAGTGTGTGTGTTTGTGCGTGAGTGTGTTAATATTTTTATACGATTTACTTTTCTATTCTTTAATCGATCATCAAAGCGTTTTCAGGTCTACATTATATTGATTGATAAGAAAAGGTATTATCACGTCAGTATTGCACTGGTTCCGCAAGGTTGTCATTACTGGAAGTGGAAATGGATGTAAGCATCCTGCTACCTATAAAATATTTCCAGTGGCATGAGTCTCTAATAGCCTCTAACAACCAGTCCAACTCCTGGCCTTCAAGTGTGGTTCAGATATTGAATCCGATAGAACTAATTACATTAACAGTAGAAGGGGCAAAGGCGAGTAACTAACGCCTAAACCAGTACGCTTCGGGCAGGAGGGGCTCGTCAGCCATGGCTGGCTACCCACCTAGGAGAAGATAAACTCTGAATCCAAACCTCTGCTGCTTTGCAGCTATACCCAATCATGGGAAAGGCTTCGGGGGAGACAACCCTGAGAGAAAATCAGGAGCCGGAGACCCTTATGCAGTTTGTAGCGCACAGTGCTACACACTGGCTGCTGATTCCAAAATGTATTGGAACTTGACGTTTCTATGGATACATATTTGTCAGAAGGAGGACTACAGTGTGAGGGCGACATCGTTCTCACCAGGTATTCGTCTCAACTAAAGTACGCCATATACATATTGCCAATGTAGTGCCACTTTCTGAGACGTTTCAGTGAACGAGATATGAGAACCTTTGCAAAGAGATGATGAACTCTAGAAGTTGTATTTACACATTTTATAATTTGAGAACCTTTGCAAAGAGATGATGAACTCTAGAAGTTGTATTTACACATTTTATAATTTGAGAACCTTTGCAAAGAGATGATGAACTCTAGAAGTTGTATTTACACATTTTATAATTTGAGAACCTTTGCAAAGAGATGATGAACTCTAGAAGTTGTATTTACACAACTTTAAATGTTGTTGTTTTTTTTAAATTACTTTCTGCTCAAGTTTCATTAACTTTGGCGTCATGATTTGTTTTTCTTTTTCTACATAAGGAACGCTGAAAACTTATCAAAAGGTCCTGATGCCTAGATGTCCAAGTCTCATATTGTTGAATAGTCCTATAAATTAGTGTCCTGATGTCCTAGTGCCCACATTTTCTTAAGTCCAAATATTTTAGTGTCCTATAGTTCTATTGTACCAGAGCTCTCAAGTCTAAGCGTCATAAGTGGCCTATAGTCAAAGGGTATTCCTCGTTCAATATCTGATTAACTATGTAATGTATGCTCTTTTTTTAGCTCATGGACAGTGACATAAGCCAAAATAGAAGAGGACTTAAAACATCGGTATTACTTAGAATCTGATACGGGGAATCGGAACATGTATTTTCCGTTCCGTTTCAGTGAGCAAAAAAAAAAAAACGGCAAGCCAATGTTCATCTCTTTAGCTCCCTTTTCGCGTTTGATTACAATCTAAATTTAACATCTCGTCTGTTAGGTAAGACGTAAGAGTGACATGCCCTTGGTATATATCTTTTTTCCTCTTTTACCGGATAACCGTTTCACTTCTGCGCGTCATGAAATCACATTTGAACAGAAGGAAATAATTGTTGACAAAGGCACGAGGAGGCCCGGATAGGAGTGGAATCTAACGTTTGAAGAAAACTATTTTATCGTCAAAACCGGAAAGCAGCCATGGGTAATAAATCTCCAACAAGATGCCCCATCGATCTATAACTGTCGGCGTTTACTTCCTGGCATCAATATTCATTTTTCTTTGATTAGAAACAAGCGACTCTCACTTTAAGGAGGATTGAGGTTCGAGAAACTCTGTGGTATGATTGACATGATGGAAACTTTTGGTTTTTTTTTTATATTAGTTGGTAAATTATAGTGAGTGTCGTGTATTCACTGGTTTTAAGTGACTACTGTTTGAAGCTGTGCAGTTCGAAACGGGTCCGCCTGGTTGTCGTAGTGTTGTAACTCGCGCATTGTCCTTCTACAAATTGCGCACCATTTGACGAGGGTTAACTCTTTCTCTCCGTAATAATTTACCACATTCTGGTGGAATCAAAGAGTTAAGAATGTGCTGTTTAGAGATAGAGATAGAGCTTCCTTCCGCCCATAAGTGACAACAATGGAATTTATCTGGCATTCTGGGACAAGAAGAAAGGGGCGTCCTTCCTGGTCACTTTAGAAGACTGTCGCCGCCGACCAGGAAGAAGACAAAGTGAGGGTGTAGCTGGTGCTGTAGAGTGAGGTAGCCTGAGACGTGAACTGACAGGACTGTCAACGTAGAGATGGAACTTGACTCTTGGTGATGCAGAAGCGAAGCCAAGCCCTGAGGGTCTAGTCTGTGTTTGTTGGGAACATCTACACACCATTTTTTCATTATAAATAAACATCCATCATCTATATTTGCAGTTTAGTCGAAATGCTTTACCTAAATTTACAATACGTATAAAGGTCCACATTTTATCTTGTTTCGGTCTACGAGTAAGGGAGATCATTCAAGAACAGTGCTCTTTATCAAGACTTGTTTTTCATTGCTTACCGCCCCTAAAGGTACCTTCCCAATTTAAGAAGTCTTTTGATTTATTTATTTTTTATTTTTTTTTTAAGAGCGATGTCTAGATCAAAAAATTAGTCTGGCACAGCCGATGGGTAAAAGTTGTTTTAAATCTCGAGGAACTAGCTTTCTAGTGTTCGGGTTGTCGTGTAAAGGAACCGGATGTGTGACATAGTTGGCCAGGTTTACATCGCGCCACGAGCCAAGTAATCGTGGTAATGGAATTATTGATACAAACAGGCACAGGGACAAAGTAGCCAATGTCTGATGTATCTCATTAGAACTGATCTCCCCACCCCTGCAGGAGGGTCCCAACACGGACCAAAACCGAAAGGTTGTGTGGGAGTAGGGGATTAACTAACTGGACAAGGAGCCGTGCGAGAGAGATAACTGTCCACTGATCAAAGAGAAAACAATAGACGACAATGGACAAAGAAAGCAGTGTATATGAACACAGTGGTCAATCGACAAAAGAGAGATGTATAACAGAACTAAGTGGCCAAACTCATTGAAGAGGGCTGTAAACTAAAACTAAATGGCCAATTCATAAATGAGCGAGATATATCGAAACAAATGTTTAGATTGTGGAAGGAGCATTACACATAACTAAATGGAACAACTAAATTGATTTGTGAATTAATCTTGGTTGAGTTCTTTGTGCATGTTTTGTTTTTAAATTGAAGTTATTGTAAAAAAAAATAGTTAACATTTTAAAATTGAAACCATGACCTACTCAGACACAAGATCCCCATTAAGCTTATAAGTGTTACTAGATTCAAATTTAGAATCACTAAAACGTGAAAAGTACATAATGCCAACCAAGGTACAAAGTAAATTCCATAAGGTCGTCCAATCCTAACACTGAGTCATCATATTAAGACGCGCCGCTTGTCGCTCATAACAACGGAAGATTCTCTGTGACTTTTTTTTAAGAGCCTACAAAAAAAAAATCTTGTAGTAATGCTAAAATAGCTCATGTAAGTCCACGGCCGCTCTTAACAGATGTTTTAAACTTCTTATGAATTCTCGATTTTTCGAAAAACCTCCAAAAGATGCACCTTAGATAAAAGGCCACGATACATCCCTATAGACTATCAACATTACATTCCTATCATTACAAACATTATCTGTGTGGAGTTATTTATTATGTTTATTTGTTTTGTGTCATAATCTTGGTAGACTTCTTTGTGCATTATTTTAAATTTAAGTTTTTGTAAATAAATTATTTAACGTTTTGAATTGAAACCGCTTTACGTGACCTACTCAGACACAGGACCCCCCCCCCCCCCATCAAGGCGTGTATGTTATAGGTGTTACTACATTCAAATCTAGAATCCCCAAGACGTGAGAACCTCCAAGGGGAAGCTATGCATGAAGAAAACGACAACGACTTTAACACCGTCTCCATCTGACGTTGCCGAGATTGTCGGAGCAGTTGAGCTTAAAGCTCAGCTCTTGCCCTTGTGACGTTGCTCGGGGTTAGGTCTCAGCTATCAACGTAAATCCAGACACCCGCAGAATGCCAGGAATCACGGGATTCTAATACGCGGCTATAAATCTATGGAGCCCCCTTTGATCGTCTGCCCAGTTATGGAACCAGCGGTTATCAGGTCGTTACCACATTATTTCTATCTTCCATCACATCTACTCTAACATAACATAAAGGTTCCTTTCCCATCCCACGCTTTAACCCCCAACTGCTTTTATGGTCAAGTGACTTCACAAATGACTCATTGAACTATATACAAAAAAAAAGCAGATCTTAATAACGCATTCACATTTAGAGAGAGAGAGAGAGAGAGAGAGAGAGAGAGAGAGAGAGAGAAAGAGAGAGAGAGAGAGAGATAGGCAAAGAGGGAGAGACGAAAAGATAATAGAGAAAAAGAGAAGAAAGAGTGAAAGAGGAAGGGTGAGGGAGGGAGAGAAAGTCTAAATGATAGTGGGAGAGGGAGAGAAAGGTGGTAAAGAAGAGAAGAAAAAGGAGAGAGAGAGAGGCAGCCAGACAGGGAGAAACGTTTACTGTACAGCCTGGGCTGTTTCACCTGAGGGGTGAATCTGTAGGTGAGGGCCGGTTTTGAGGGCTACAATGAATTTCAAACGAATTCAATGATTGTTGTTGTTTTATTGTTTTATTCTAAGACTAAGTAAAACCCAGAGCCGATGTAGCCCACGCTTTATCAGAGCACAGCCAACTTCTGGTGCCAACACAGTGCTCATTTGAAATATAGTGGATCCTTTCTCTGTAGAGGGAACACATTCCTCAAATTATTATTACAGCTTTTATATAGCGCTACTTTCATGCTTTTAGCATGCTCAGAGCGCTTTGATCCAATCTCATTTGTGGACCAGTGGGTGGGGAAGGGGTTGGTTTTCCGTCGAACCTCGAGCCCCCTTTTAGGTTAGCCAAGACAAGCCAAGTTCAAGCGCACTTAGCCTCTCGACCACGCTTCCCACAAGATAACGGACACACACCCTCAAAATAAAGGGCGCCCTTAAAATAATGGGGCACCTTCTTTATATAATGAACAGACCCTCCTTTTAAATCATACAATCTACTTATAATAAACAAACGCTACATTTAATGGGAACACTCTACATATAATGAAAGGATCCCACATATAGCGAACACTATCTCCATAAAATGAACACACTTTACACATAATGGACACGCCATCTATAAAAATGAGCACACTCTACATATAATGAACACACCCTTTATATAACGAACACACTCAACATATTATTGTCACACTCTCAATATAATGAGCACCTTCTTCATATTAAGGACAAACACCGCATATTCTCCAAATAATATCTAGTCACTCTTGAGCGCTTTGATCCAATCTCATTTGTGGACCAGTGGGTGGGGAAGGGGTTGGTTTTCCGTCGAACCTCGAGCCCCCTTTTAGGTTAGCCAAGACAAGCCAAGTTCAAGCGCACTTAGCCTCTCGACCACGCTTCCCACAAGATAACGGACACACACCCTCAAAATAAAGGGCGCCCTTAAAATAATGGGGCACCTTCTTTATATAATGAACAGACCCTCCTTTTAAATCATACAATCTACTTATAATAAACAAACGCTACATTTAATGGGAACACTCTACATATAATGAAAGGATCCCACATATAGCGAACACTATCTCCATAAAATGAACACACTTTACACATAATGGACACGCCATCTATAAAAATGAGCACACTCTACATATAATGAACACACCCTTTATATAACGAACACACTCAACATATTATTGACACACTCTCAATATAATGAGCACCTTCTTCATATTAAGGACAAACACCGCATATTCTCCAAATAATATCTAGTCACTCTTGAGACACTAGACGTGTTCGTGTTGTACTCTGTACAAGAACAAGTGTACAAACGACACGCAGACACACATGCACTGTAACACATACCCACAAACATACACGCACACATACATATGGCAAGAGGAAAATGGAGGATAACAATAATAATACTAATGTATTAAAAGTTATCCTGTTTATCAAGAACACCGTGACCCCCAAGGCGCTCTTAAACTAACAGACATAAAACACAAACAAATAAAAAGGACTAGGTCAAGTGATACTATTTCAAACTTGTCTTACAGTAAGATAATCCATAAAATAATATTTGGGAGGGGTGAATACGAATATTGGCAGAAGAATCGGGGTTAAATTTAATACTCGTGAGTCTAATGTCTGTAAGCAGTGAGGAAAATGGTTTGTCTTAGCCCATATTAAGTGCATCAATGGTGTAGTAGTGCATGATTATGGAATAGAGCATGAAATATATAAAAAGGTTAGTGGAAAGGAATTCATTTCTAAAAATGGTGATTAAGATTGATTAACAAATCCTATTCAAAGTTGTTGGGTTTTTTTTAACAATTAAATTATATAAAGTCTTTGATATAATCTTTCACATCAATGTGCAGTTTTAGATATAATCTTTACACTAGCATTCAATTATTTTATTTTAATCTAGCCATTTTCCCATTCTTTTTGTCTCATTCTCTACACAGGGCTTGTCTCCCCTTATCTAAGCACTTGAATCATCTAGAAATGTTTATCTCACTTCAGCCTCCTGATTCTTTTTTTTTTTACCATATATTCTTTATAAAAACCAAATTACTTACTTACTTAATTAATTGATAAAATAATAGATCAATTTTTCGATTAACCCATGCTATGTTTTGGGGCAATAAATAATTGTAAAAAGTTTCTTCTCTATGCTAAATTTTGAGAAGCTCTGTATTTTTTAAATAGACAGTTTTAATTTTTTTAAATCTCTTGTTTCCAAGTCAACTGTTGCCATGTCACGTGTGCAGTGTTGAAACCTGAAGAGCTAATCCTACAATTATAACGTACGAAAGGTATACATAAAATGTTAACCCTCGCAATATGTGAAAATTTGAATACAAAATTTATTGAAGTGTCCATATGTGAAGGTTGTCACATCCAAAGAGTTAAACGGATTACATTTTTCCATTCGATACAAAACGTGTGATCAAAAACATAGAAATACGTAGACCAAAAGGGGAAAAACATTTGGGAGTGATCAAATGGGGCGCCTGTGTTAAGGTGTGTGGTGTCAGAAGTGGGAACAGAGCCAGTGACTTTAAAATCCATCTTTGGGCGAAGGGAGGGGCGTACAGACGCCCCCAGATGCCGGCCTGCACTCACCAAAAAAAAAGAAACAAGAAAAACTCATTGTTGATTTACTTACTCGATTTTTCTGATGGAAACGTCGATGCGCGGGAGGGGCGGGGGGTATAGTCATTGTCCCCGTTGCCTGAAGTGTAAGAACCTTCCCTCCACAACTGTGGGTCTGATGGCAGTTGTAGGACCACTGGCTAGGAAACGACAGGGAGCATTTCCTCAACCTTTACATGAAAATATTTCGGCCGAGTGGCACGCTAAATAATGTCCAGGCAATGTCACAGGGCGTGAGAGCGCGCGCGTGTGTGCGAATATACGAAAGATATGGCGAGGTCTACATTGTGTTACAGTAAATCAAACAAGGCACCGGAGATTCCAGGGGGGGATAATAATAACAAGAAAAAAAATGTGTATTGCAGTTATCTGCCGCTGTGTCCAGATATTCGTTTTCCGGAAGCCGACATGAATTATTCAACTGGCTGGGCAGAAGTGGAGTTTAGCTAGATGTACGACACGGTTCCGGCCTTGACCTTTCTCGTTTTAATTGTTTTACCTCATTCTTTTTATTTGTTGCAAGTTTAAAGTGAAAACTGCCCTCTTTACTCCCCTCCTCTTTCCATGTACCCTCCCCTGCCACCTCCCAGACACACACATACACTCTAAACCATCATCTTTGTTCTTAACACAGCTTGTACGGTTTCAGAACAATATAACATAAACATCTTTCATTGGGACCCGTTTAATTGCATCCCGCAGAAGAACATGCTTAGATTTAATGATAGAGACTGAACAGTGATCTATTGGCAAAAGCGTTGCATTTATTTGCCGAGTCCACATAATTGCATGAGCTTAACAGATGCTTCATAATGCGGAATTTCTGAAATTTTTTAAAATTGATTTCTACAACCTGGTAATTGTGTGATATTCAACTTTACCAAAACCAGTTGGAATTTAATAATTGTATTTTATAAAGTAGAATGAAACATGGACATTGAGAAGGCGGTAAGAGATATATATATATATCCACCCCATTTTTCCCCATCCCCCGTTAGAAAAATTAAAAATCCCTTTCAAATATTTACTTCATCTTTTAAAAGCGTTTCTTGTCCGTAATGAATTACAAAGATGGTTCGTTCAATGTGGTCAGTCTCACGTTACAAACATCATGGCCGGTGGCATCAAACTTGATACCTCGCAATACAAAACGTTTTAAAACTTTTCAATAATATTTAGATTTCTGTTTATTTTTTGGTGTGTGTGTGTGTGTGTGTTTAATCTTAGGTTGTTCTATGTTGTTGTTTTTTTTCCTTTTTTTAAGTTAAAATGTCAGCATTTCGCAATATAACAACAAAAAGACGCCTCAGGAGTTTGTGTGTGGAATGCTATAAAGAAAACAAAATCTGTTGCTATCGTTATATCAGCGGTTATAGTCCTATAAATTCCGACTATGGGCTAATATCTAGTGATTTAAAATAATATCTATAACAATAGACGTGTATCTTTGTATAAAGATGTACACATAAAGCTATTCCTCTGGTATATTTTTAACCAGATCGTGGCACATTGTCACAATTTAGGCCATGTCAGGGCTCGTCAAAAGTAAAAGTTTGAGAATCGCTGGTTTAAAAAAAATGTTAGCCGTAGACAAAAAGACAATTTCCAACTGCTCAGCTCTTGTTCCTGTTCGTTTTAGGCTAAAGCTTTTGTTCTATGATACTTTTCAATGTGTTTCCTTTCAAGGATTTGTTGTTGTTGTTGTTGTTGTTGTTAATGTTGTTGTTGTTGTTGTTGTTGTTAATGTTGTTGTTGTTGTTGTTTTGTTCTGTAGAATGACTTTTTTTTAAACGTCTGGCAAATATAATTTCCATCTGACAGGGAAAAAAAACAGAAAACAATGCACAACAATGGATGAGTTGTGATGAGTGGTGGTGGATGACATTTATATTTTATTAACTTGAAACATTCATATTATATCAACCTGGCACAAAGGAATCCAAAGCGCAATGAGGAAACAAGCTGTTTCCCAACAACAATCCGATTTCCCAAACAAACAGAACTACATTATTAGATATACTCTATAATGAAGTGTGTCCCAAACAAACAGAACTACATTATCTGATATACTCTATAATGAAGTGTGTCCCAAACAAACAGAACTACATTATCTGATATACTCTATAATGAAGTGTGTCCCAAACAAACAGAACAACATTATCTGATATACTCTATAATGAAGTGTGTCCGAAACAAACAGAACTACATAATCTGATATACTCTATAATGAAGTGTGTCCCAAACAAACAGAACTACATTATCTGATATACTCTATAATGAAGTGTGTCCCAAACAAACAGAACTACATTATCTGATATACTCTATAATGAAGTGTGTCCCAAACAAACAGAACAACATTATCTGATATACTCTATAATGAAGTGTGTCCGAAACAAACAGAACTACATAATCTGATATACTCTATAATGAAGTGTGTCCCAAACAAACAGAACTACATTATCTGATATACTCTATAATGAAGTGTGTCCCAAACAAACAGAACTACATTATCTGATATACTCTATAATGAAGTGTGTCCCAAACAAACAGAACTACATTATCTTATATACTCTTTAATGAAGTGTGTCCCAAACAAACAGAACTACATTATCTGATATACTCTATAATGAAGTGTGTCCCAAACAAACAGAACTACATTATCTGATATACACTATAATGAAGTGTGTCCCAAACAAACAGAACTACATTATCTGATATACTCTATAATGAAGTGTGTCCCAAACAAACAGAACTACATTATCTGATATACTCTATAATGAAGTGTGTCCCAAACAAACAGAACTACATTATCTGATATACTCTATAATGAAGTGTGTCCCAAACAAACAGAACTACATTATCTTATATACTCTTTAATGAAGTGTGTCCCAAACAAACAGAACTACATTATCTGATATACTCTATAATGAAGTGTGTCCCAAACAAACAGAACTACATTATCTGATATACACTATAATGAAGTGTGTCCCAAACAAACAGAACTACATTATCTGATATACTCTATAATGAAGTGTGTCCCAAACAAACAGAACTACATTATCTGATATACTCTATAATGAAGTGTGTCCCAAACAAACAGAACTACATTATCTGATATACTCTATAATGAAGTGTGTCCGAAACAAACAGAACTACATAATCTGATAAACTCTATAATGAAGTGTGTCCCAAACAAACAGAACTACATTATCTGATATACTCTATAAGGAAGTGTGTCCCAAACAAACAGAACTACATTATCAGATATACTCTATAATGAAGTGTGTCCCAAACAAACAGAACTACATTATCTGATATACTCTATAATGAAGTGTGTCCCAAACAAACAGAACTACATTTTCTGATATACTCTATAATGAAGTGTGTCCGAAACAAACAAAACTACATTATCTGATATACTCTATAATGAAGTGTGTCCCAAACAAACAGAACTACATTATCTGATATACACTATAATGAAGTGTGTCCGAAACAAACAGAACTACATTATCTGATATACTCTATAATGAAGAGTGTCCCAAACAAACAGAACTAAATTATCTGATATACTCTATAATGAAGTGTGTCCGAAACAAACAGAACTACATAATCTGATATACTCTATAATGAAGTGTTTCCCAAACAAACAGAACTACATTATCTGATATACTCTATAATGCAGTGTTTCCCAAACAAACAGAACTACATTTATCAGATATACTCTATAATGAAGTGTGTCCCAAACAAACAGAACTACATTATCTGATATACTCTATAATGAAGTGTGTCCCAAAAGAAACAGAACTACATTATCTGATATACTCTATAATGAAGTGTGTCCCAAACAAACAGAACTACATTATCTGATATACTCTATAATGAAGTGTGTCCCAAACAAACAGAACTACATTATCTGATATACTCTATAATGAAGTGTTTCCCAAACAAACAGAACTACATAATCTGATATACTCTATAATGAAGTGTTTCCCAAACAAACAGAACTACATTATCTGATATACTCTATAATGAAGTGTGTCCCAAACAAACAGAACTACATTTATCAGATATACTCTATAATGAAGTGTGTCCCAAACAAACAGAACTACATTATCTGATATACTCTATAATGAAGTGTGTCCCAAACAAACAGAACTACATTATCTGATATACTCTATAATGAAGTGTGTCCGAAACAAACAGAACTACATAATCTGATATACTCTATAATGAAGTGTGTCCCAAACAAACAGAACTACATTATCTGATATACTCTATAATGAAGTGTGTCCCAAACAAACAGAACTACATTATCTGATATACTCTATAATGAAGTGTGTCCCAAACAAACAGAACTACATTATCTTATATACTCTTTAATGAAGTGTGTCCCAAACAAACAGAACTACATTATCTGATATACTCTATAATGAAGTGTGTCCCAAACAAACAGAACTACATTATCTGATATACTCTATAATGAAGTGTGTCCCAAACAAACAGAACTACATTTATCAGATATACTCTATAATGAAGTGTGTCCCAAACAAACAGAACTACATTATCTGATATACTCTATAATGAAGTGTGTCCCAAACAAACAGAACTACATTATCTGATATACTCTATAATGAAGTGTGTCCCAAACAAACAGAACTACATTATCTGATATACTCTATAATGAAGTGTGTCCCAAACAAACAGAACTACATTATCTTATATACTCTTTAATGAAGTGTGTCCCAAACAAACAGAACTACATTATCTGATATACTCTATAATGAAGTGTGTCCCAAACAAACAGAACTACATTATCTGATATACACTATAATGAAGTGTGTCCCAAACAAACAGAACTACATTATCTGATATACTCTATAATGAAGTGTGTCCCAAACAAACAGAACTACATTATCTGATATACTCTATAATGAAGTGTGTCCCAAACAAACAGAACTACATTATCTGATATACTCTATAATGAAGTGTGTCCGAAACAAACAGAACTACATAATCTGATAAACTCTATAATGAAGTGTGTCCCAAACAAACAGAACTACATTATCTGATATACTCTATAAGGAAGTGTGTCCCAAACAAACAGAACTACATTATCAGATATACTCTATAATGAAGTGTGTCCCAAACAAACAGAACTACATTATCTGATATACTCTATAATGAAGTGTGTCCCAAACAAACAGAACTACATTTTCTGATATACTCTATAATGAAGTGTGTCCGAAACAAACAAAACTACATTATCTGATATACTCTATAATGAAGTGTGTCCCAAACAAACAGAACTACATTATCTGATATACACTATAATGAAGTGTGTCCGAAACAAACAGAACTACATTATCTGATATACTCTATAATGAAGAGTGTCCCAAACAAACAGAACTAAATTATCTGATATACTCTATAATGAAGTGTGTCCGAAACAAACAGAACTACATAATCTGATATACTCTATAATGAAGTGTTTCCCAAACAAACAGAACTACATTATCTGATATACTCTATAATGCAGTGTTTCCCAAACAAACAGAACTACATTTATCAGATATACTCTATAATGAAGTGTGTCCCAAACAAACAGAACTACATTTATCAGATATACTCTATAATGAAGTGTGTCCCAAACAAACAGAACTACATTTATCAGATATACTCTATAATGAAATGTTTCCCAAACAAACAGAACTACATTTATCAGATATACTCTATAATGAAGTGTGTCCCAAACAAACAGAACTACATTTATCAGATATACTCTATAATGAAGTGTGTCCCAAACAAACAGAACTACATTTATCAGATATACTCTATAATGAAGTGTGTCCCAAACAAACAGAACTACATTTATCAGATATACTCTATAATGAAATGTTTCCCAAATTTTTTCCTTAACGGAACACTTCGCACATTCTGAGTATTTAGAGGAACACCTAACTTATTTGTGGATAGAATAATTCACATGGTGGCCTACTAGTTAATTATTCCAGTAGCTCGTGGTACACCTATTCAGGCCTCGCGGAACACCAGATCACAGTTTGGGAAACACTGCTAGAAAGAATATCCTACGCTCAAACATGTGTTGTAATTGCCTGTGTGTGTGTGTTGCGTCTGTATGTGTCTAAGTATGTGTCTAAGTTTGTCAGACCCGCTATAGGCCCACCCAAGAACTAGTGAAATTAAACCCAGAAATCTCAAAATGTACTCACCCGTCGATAAAGCGACCCACAAGAATAATCCGAAAAATGAGACGGTAAATGTTGTGTAGGTCCCAGGGCTCCATCCAATGTCATCGGTCACTCTCATTTTTGACGTCTGCTGATCACGTAACCTTCTTGGAAGCCACAATCCACCATGCTGGAGTTACACAGTTTGGAATCGATTGGTGAAATTTTTTTTTAAGTGTAAAAAAAAAGTAAATAATGTAAATCACACAGATCCAATTTTTTATGAGTCCCTCTCCTGCGTCTGCGCACTTCACGAATCACGTGACATGAGTTTCACGCGTCACAATGAGCAATCAAGATGCAGCACTTGAGACCCCCGAACACTCCATCAGACGTTGGCGGTTAGCTCTCCCTTGTAGTCTGAACAAGAGGCTGCTCCCTTCCCCGAGTTCTTCTGTTCTTGAGCGTCACGTTGCCCAGCTCGGGATGGCCTTTGTAGAAGGTGGGTGTGGAACCTCTTCCAGTCAAAGCGCAGTTCACAGCCCTGCACTTAGACAACCTGAATGATCCCAACGCGACCACTTCAGAAATAATCCTGTTTCTCTCTGAATATCAAATCGCATACCACCTGTGAAATACAAACAATAGGAAATATATAAATAATAATAATCAAAACTTGTTATATCTGATAAAGTTATTTAAATTGTTATTCGCCCAACTACAGAAGTTTTAGTTACAATAATGCCATAAGGAAAAAGAAAATAAAGGACAGTAATCGAAGACTCGTATCGATTATGTTTCCTAATTAAAATAAACGTTTCTGGTATCAACTGGTTATATTACAAATGCGTCACAAGGTATAAGAACAGAAATAAGCAAAGTAGAATTTTAAACAGGCAAAATAAAAAAAAATACTTATGAATAAAATAAAGCTTTACCAAGGAAGGAGCTCCACATTTACTACAACATGTCAATAATGTAGAATTTATTTCCTTTTTTTTTCGATTTCCAAAAAAAAAATTACGAACATTAAATTTGACTATTTGGTTAACTTTTTAGCTGAGTCGTGTTTTGTTATGTACAATAAATAATTGTTTTAGGTTTGAACCTGATCCGAGATTAAGTGTGGGACAAATAACGCTTAAAAGTTTTTTACCAGACAGACAGACAACGTTGAGATAAACTGCATAAAAACAACAGACATTAGGACGATTATATACTGGTTTTAATTCGATTCAGACACACTGTGAATATGGAGATACCATAGAAAACATAATAAACTGAAAGAAAAAAAATAGTCATGACAATACTGTAGATCTGTTATCTACAGGAAAAATATCCAGGTGCGATAAGGCATTCGACACGTTTATCATCCCACAGACAAGCGATATATCGAGACAAATTAGGCAACGCCATCGGCTCGTTGACATTTTGACACCACCATCGCACAATGACATTTGACGCGGGGCATGTTCGTTTACCAATGTAAAGGTAAACCTAGCAGGCGACAGACCAAAACCCAGCAGAAGACAGAGCAAAGTACCATTGTCGAGATGACAGAAGGTTATCGCTGATTGATGTCTGAATGGGGAAAAGAATCGTCCCCCTTTATACATGACAGCTAGTGTTTATTGGAGAAGCCCACTGACAATAGTATCCCATTTTGTTCATTGGCTAATTGTATACATCTGAACATGCACGAAGTAGAAGTGAATTACTGCTTTTAAATCAAATGTATCTTTCAATTCGAATTTAGACTGACTTCCTTCTATGGCCTCCTTCAGTCGCAAAGCGACTAATGGATCATCTCATGGAAATGAGATGAATGCCTGGGCATTAGCTGTGGGCGGAACGATGTCGCCCACACATCAGCCCCCCCCCCCGCTCCACGCAGCTGATGTATCCAAAGGAACGGCAGTGCCGATACAGTTTGGGGTCAGCGGCGTCGTCGCAGGTTCTTCCAGTTCTGCCACTGGGTGCTGCAAACTGCCTTAGGGTCGCCGGCTCCCGACTTCCTTAATCCAAACAAAATTACAATAACATGGAATTAAAAGAATCATCAGTAGAGTTGACACAGGTATGTGTGTATATTTGTATGTATTTGAGTGTGTATGCGTGCTTGCTTGCGTGCACGCGCGAGTGTGTGTATATATATATATATATATAATAGAATATGGAAATAAACCTCATATCAATATAAATTGCCTCTTCACCTATTTTTATTTCGCCATGTGGCCACGCCCCCCCCCCTCTATTTTCCCCCTCTTGCCGCATTGGAAATGGAATCGGCATCAACTAAAACCTGTTTTGAAATCTAGAGACTTCTTGTCCTATCGTCTGTTTGTTTTTGTTTTAGATCCAAGTCCTAAGTTTGTTTTTCTATCTTATCAGGTCCTAAATTTAGCTCATTACTACAACTAATCTTGGCGCGTGCAGCCACTGCGAAAAGAATAAACAAAATATTTCAAACTGATAAATATTGACTAAATAAAGCGGTTCAGAAAATATCTTCAGGCTCGTGGAGTCACTCCACAGAAGAAAGTAACATACACCTTACAATGATCTAAATTCTAATAACAGAATGAAGCTTGAGTTACAAAGAAAGATATCTCAAATTCCTATTTAAAAGGGTAGCTTGATTAATAGAGAACGAGAATCCTTGTATCTTTGAGAGTAGATCGATCAGAAATAGTCTAAATGACGTCATCAAACTGCGTGCACGGAGTGACGTTTTCAAGTATCTGTCTTATCATCCAGTACACAAACAAGCTTGCTCGATTTAGTGTTTTGACTTAAGGGGCAACAACTGACAAGGCTACCGTATTTTGGGCATAACTGTTGAATGACAAGAAGGTGTACAGGAGAAGAATTCAGATATTATTGTATGACTAGATTTAGTATTTACTAGTCAAGTTCATTTAAGGTCAATCTATTTCCCTTGTTGGAAATTATTATACTGTTTTAACTCTGATTACCAACAGTACTCAAAATTAACCACAATTTCATCAGAAAAAATAACTATAAGGAATTTGGAGAATTACCATTAATTGCAGTGAAATTTCACTAGACATCCATAAAATATAGACGTTACCTTCTTGGGTTGACGACTAAGTAACATCTGGAAACCAATACCGGTCTGTCAACTTGTGGAGGCTATCCTACTAGTGATTTGGGAAAGCGGTCATAGTAATAGAGTTCAGCCTGTATACAATGGCGTGGGACCTATGACTGAGAGATGTACACGAACAATGTGTTGTGTTGATTAGCCTGCTTTGTGGTACATAACAACAGTTTCAGGAATTCAATCGCTCCAACAAAAACATTTATATTTCTTGCAACCTTTGGGCTTCCTTAAGATATTGTATACACAAGCCTCCCCCACAGTTTCAGAATGACAACACACTATCCATAAAAACGTCCGTGTATGTATGTGTCCCAGAACTGTTGGACCTTACTAGTAAAATAAAGACATTGACCTTCAAAACTTCGGAGGGCAGGCATTTCGTGTGAGATGCAAGCCCATGTGGATTGTATGGCTTAAAATGCATGCGGACCCTAATGTGACTAGGGCAGGAAAAGGGACAAGCAAATGAACGCAAGAACTATGAACAATTTCTGAACAAAGCTTTTACATTTGTTGTTGTGATACCATACAATTCGTTGTTGTTGGTGGTTTTTGCAATGTATTTTTTAGATACTAAAGTGGGGAAAAAATGACTAAAGATGTAACACGGAAAAAAAAAAAGATATTGATGGAACATTCAAAACATGAAAAAAAAAAAGTAACTATGATGATAAAGCTAAAATTCATTAGCGCCAATTCTGAGGTTTCCTTCAAAAAAAAATAAAAAAATTAGCTATGATAGATGACTGGATGATGACCATAAGAGACGAATTCAGGGGGTAATAAAACCAAAAGCTATCAATAAGATTGCTGGGCAAAAGACACGAAGAGAAGAGGGCAATCGAGTTCGTCTTGCAATAAATTCAAACTTACGGCATGCCAATAGCAAAAACCTCGCCATACCGAGTTACATATAAACAGAACCGTAATAACCCGAATGAAAGACCCGCAATCAACGTGGGGAGTTTTCCTTTGATACGCAGAGTGGGGCAAGATGTTGTCCTGTGCTATCAAGAAAGGGTCCCGAGAATGGAGTCTAGCGAGAGGAAAGGGGGCTGGGGTGGTGCCTTATAAAGGAAAAGAGCTTTCCCAAAACAAGGTATCCCCCCCGCACGTCACGACAGCGTCACTCTCCTCCAGACATGTCTTCACAATTCCATCCACTCCAGGCCCGTCTCCACGAATCGTTCTTCTGTCATTGACAGAAGTGCAAACGTATGTTGCGCCAATTACTGGATAATATTTCTGGCGAGTATGCATGTGTGTGTGTGCGCGTGTGCGTGTGTGTGGCCGAAGGGTAGGGGTGGAGGATACATCATGGTAAGAGCGCGTGTCAACTGTAATGCCTCGTCGGGCGCCAACAAATATTTAACAATAAGTAGACCTACATAGGCAGAGCAGGCGGCCGAGCCACATACACAACTTACTACAGAAACAAGTAGAGCGGTCGTACAAGCAATTTATTATCTATAAAAACAAAAGTCGAACTAAATGATAGCACACTTAGTCATACAAATATGTAAGTGATACAGGTAAAGGGCAAGAATCCTTTCTGACCTAGCGATTCATAGGGCAGACGATGTAAAGGCCTTTTTTTTTTCTTTGACCCAAGGTTAGCGAGGGAGTCATGTCTCTAGCACAAGGACCAACCGCCTTAACTTTAAAAAACTAATGTCGGGTACCTATTAAAGTAGGGTGGAACCAGAAATCCCGAAATTGAAAATGTAGACAATGTGCTTTATATTTTACTAGCCTGACATTACCCGCGGCCTGCGGGTCTAAGTTTGTGTTTACTAATCTAGTATGTTTAACTTAGCTAATGATCCTTTCAAGTTTTTTTCTCTTTCGCTACGAAAATAAAATTAGGTTTGCGAAAAATGGGTTTACCCGAAGCCGATACATTTATATCTATTAAAAACGAAAAGAGCGATAGCTTTGTTAAATGAATGGGATTATAAAGTGCACAATTAAACGAAATAATGTTTAGTACGCAATTCATGAATGAATATAGATCTAGGCCTATCTCAACTCGGCTTCGCAGCTTTCGTAAACGAATGTAGTCTCTTAAAAATGCTTTAGAAAACCAAATTTGAATGTTTATTCGATCAAAATATGAAATGAATGGACTACAATTAGTATGTTTATGTGTTAAAGTATAAAACTATCTGTGCGAAGAGAAGTTTTATCATCTTAGAGTTGAATTAGAGTTTTAGATCTAGGGATGGGATTATAAAGTAAACAATTAAACGAATTAATTTTTAGTACGCGATTCATTACGGCAGTCTAATGAAAGAATGTTCGTCAGGAAATGTGTAGTCACAGATATAAGGAACTAATTTATGTAAAAAATGCTTTTGAAACACAGAATTAAAGGTTAATTTTTATTATATAATGAAATCAATGGATCTTCTTATGTATTTTCATGTGTCAAAGTAAAAAACTATGTGCGCAAAGTGTATTTCTTAAAATTAGATCTAGGTATAAATCCTTTCGATCTTTTCTCATGTCAACATTGTTAACCATGACCTAGATCCATAAAATACTATAGCTGTAATAGAGTCGGACAACTTTATTTTTTTTTAGGGTCTTAAGTTTGTTTTATGGCTACAATGCATACACTACGGTCTAAGTTGGTACCCAAGAAACATTCCTGCCAAGTTTAATCAAGATTGGTCAAGCGGTTTTGATGTCTATAAGTCACATACATATACCTCCTGCTACACTATACGGTATAGATAGTAAAGGGGCCTTTATATACAATTAGATATATGATCAAATTAAACTTTCCAGCAATATGAATATGTTCTTGATTTTTTGTGCTGATGTTTTGTTTCTTCAAATATTTTTAGTAGTTAACCTTTCAACAATGTACTGTTTGCTGTAGTTGACTTTGTGTCTGGAACGTGGGACTGTGATACAAACAGCACTGTTAAGGTTTTGGGTAAAAAAAAAAGTATTCAGAAGTCAAAGAATGGAACAACTCAAGGAATGTTCTAAACTACACGGTGTTTTATTTTTCATTAGGTCTGGAGCTTTAAGAAATCACTGAACGAGAAATCTTCAGAATTGAACTTCAATATTTCTGTTTTGTGTAGTGACAAAAGAAAATGTTATTTAGAAAAGCCTCTTTTTTTTATGGTTCAGTGCTAATTGACTACTAGATGTAGGTGTGTTTCTATAGGCTGAATGCTAATTGACTACCAGAAGTATGTGTAGGTTTATATGCAGGAGTGTTTAAACTATATTCGTGCACTGAAATCACAGTGGGGTGATTTAATATCAGTGGGGAGTGGGGAGGAGGGACGCTAGTGTAATCAAAAAAAAAAAATGCTGGACTATTGGGTCAAGACTCTGTTTTACATTCGAGTTACAAAATTCGTGACATTTAAAGTGAACAATCCATCACATCTTCACCTGTTACATGATTTAGAATAAACGCATTAAATGTAGCCACTACTATAGTGTTTGTGTATTTCATAGAAGTTTATGATAGGTCCTTTCTCGTCTGATTGCTAAAGACGTAATCATCTTCTTTTTTCAAGTAACGTCTGCATCATATAAGATAAGATAAGAAGACACTTAAGACGTTCAAGTATAATATTTGGACGCAAGCAAATCAAAACTAAAAGCCAAGAGATAAATGACTTTAAAAAATCAAACCTTGCAGAAAAAAGAGGCACCCAAACTCCATTGTGTCCACATAAGATTACCCAGACTCTCCAAAAAGAGTGTTAAAGAAAATATTTTTTAAATAAAAAACATCCTAAAAAAAACTTGCAAAGAAAGCAACGTTTATTTCAAACGTGAAACAGCAGACGACAAACAGCAGACGACAGTGTATGTGGACACGTTTGACGGCTCCTGGAGGACCTAAACTATTCACTTGGCAGGAAAGTGCCCAGTGGAGTTGCGAGTGAATTGATGCTATGTTCGGCGCCCTGTATTTATGTTCTCCCTTTCTGGAGTAATGTGCCAGTTTCCCCCCTGGACGCCCCGCTAATTGCGCCACTTTACAGCGAAGAGGAAGTGCGTCTTCAATTCTCAGACACTTTGATATTTGTAATTTGTACAATTCGAAGCGACATCACCAACAATCAAGCTATCGGCGAAAGTTTGTTTAATTTCTCGCAACTAATTAGTTCGGACAAGTGGTCTGGGTGATTTGCTTGTCTTGTACCATGATGGGGTTTGGGTAGCTTTAAAGGAATTGTTCACGCAACAACACAACGTGATAGACGCAGTCATTAGTTGAAGTAGAAGTGGAATGTAAACTGTGCACTTAGTGTCTGAAGTACTTCATTGTTTGATCGTCAAGATGGCAGAAGTGAAGAATTGATAGAGCAGACGACAGTAAACAAGTGTCATTTCTTTGTGCGTTTTTTTTTGTTTGTTTCTTTAAATATAGTTAAAATATAACCCTCTTTCATTACATTTATTGTTGTTGTTTTTATGTTTTTTTTTTTTTTTTTTTTGTTATTTCATTCATTTTTTTTTAATGGATCTCATTAAAGATATAGAGTAAGAAGGGAAAAAAATTCATTTATTAATTTTGTATTACTTTTTAAAATCGTTTTTTTTCTCGTTATATCCATTGTGTCAGCGGTTCTCAACCTTTTATGCTCGGCGAACCCATTTTACAATTCCCCACTCTGCCGCGATCCCCCTCACCACACACACACATTCAGCAATAGAAGAACAGACAATAACAATCCACATTTTCGATGGTCTTAGGCCACCCCTGGCAAAACGTCAATCGACCCCCAAGGGGGGGGGGGTCGCGACCCACAGGTTGAGAACCCCTGCCTTATGTTCAATATGAGATAAAAACTACAGATATTACACATACAGAATCGACATATAACTTGTATAGAACTATTTAGATTGTCCAGATTTCTCCAATCGGAAATTTGTCAATATAACAACAAACAAACAACAAACAGCCTTGAACTTCCAGAACACCACGAGACCGTCTGATCCAATTGTCTCTAGCAGACGACTGGTCACCTGGAAACGTTCATTCCGATTAAGGCTGCAATTGGAATATTTCCACAAAATCCAAATCAAAAAGGAGTGACTCCCTTCTAGTCTTGAGATCTTTTGTTTTACTGCTTTTGGCTACTGACTGGGGCCAAGAGTGCAATATACTTACAGATATTTGGACTGACTTTGGACAGTGCAGTGATTCCCAAACTTGTTCTTTAGCGGAACACTTCCCATTTTCTAAGAATTTAGTGGAACACTTCGCGTTAACGATAATAATAATGATAGTAATAATAATAATAATAAAATATATTCTCAATTTATATATATATATCATGGGATTATATATTATATATATATTATGGAAGGTCGATCTGCTAGCCGCTGAGCTATTCAAGTACTTATAAAAATAGAAGGTTTTATAGAATTGTCTAAACGTTTTGATGCACGATCTTATTTGTACACAAGGCTTATCTCCCCTTAGATAATTTTCTACATAAAACAAGACTAATTGATTACGACTAATTACTTAACTAATTGGTTCATTTTTTTTTAAATTGATTCATGTGTTGTCATCTACAATGGATAATTGTGCAAAGTTTCAACTTGATCAGAGAATGGGAAGTGGGAGAAATAAAGTGTAAAAGATTTCACCCACACAGACAGGCAGACAGACAGACGGAGCTTTGTAAATTTTAAAAAAAGTGAATGCAAACTCTTCTATAGATTCCTCATCCCCTACTTTGTCCGCCCCCGACAGCGTTATGCTTTATTGTCCAACCTGTTTGTTCTGACTATACAATCCGCTTTGACTTTTTGGGTAAAGCAGTTGGAGGAGCGTGACGTCGTGAAACGTGAGCGAAGAAACGAGAAAATGTCAAAGCAAAGACTGCACGTCACAAGATGAAAGACGTTTTGGCTAAGTCGGATTTAGGCACACGTGTAGGCACCGGGCTTGAATGGGAGGCTAATGATACAAAGGGAGACAGGCACGCTAAGTTTAAAGACTAACATTCAAGAGGTATTCAGAGTAGACTCCCTTTAAAGGGTAAATACTGGGACAAAAAAAAAATAGAAGACCCCATGTCACTGTATACTGCTCTTAATTGACTGAAGTCACCGACACTATTGGATCTACGTCTGACGCTCATTGGTCTAGCTGTTTATATGTTTAAGTACCGGTACACGAGCGTTGGCTATTTAAAAGAGACAGAGTTATGAGATTAAGATTAAAATTATTCCAATTGATGTATTTGTGGTTGGAATGAACTAATTTTTAGTTAGAATGAAGTCATGTATGTTATTGTAGACAAAATGAACAAAAAAAAAAAACGCGTGTTATTGTGGTCAAAATGAACAAAGTTATGAAGTGTGGTCCAAATGAACAAAAAAATGAAGTGTGGTCAAAATGAACAAAGTTATGTTGTGTGGCATGAATTTGAACAAAGTTATGTTGTGTGGTATGAATTTGAACAAAGTTATGTTGTGTGGTATGAATTTGAACAAAGTTATGTTGTGTGGTATGAATTTGAACAAAGTTATGTTGTGTGGTATGAATTTGAACAAAGTTATGTTGTGTGGTATGAATTTGAACAAAGTTATGTTGTGTGGTCAAAATGAACAAAGTTGTGTAGTGTGTTCAAAATGAAAAAAAATATGTTGTGTGATCAGAATGAACAAAGTTATGTAGTTGAGATCTGTTGAAAGATCAGAAAGTTGATATTGTTCAGACCAGTTCCTGCAGACGACAAATGAAATCTGGGTGGTCACTTGGGGAAGTAAGTCTTAGTTTAAGTACTCGGATCTATTGCTTTGAAAGTCACTCTGTAGGTTACAAAGTGTTGAGCACTAAAGAGGGCTGAGTTAATTATCACTTCAATCGGAGGTTCTGGACGTCAGGGGTGGGGGCGTGCGGTTATAATTATTACTTAATTGGTAGGAGCCGTTGAGACACAATGCCCACTTTGTTGGCAGACGAACGTAATAAAAATAGCGCTGTCCCCATTTGTTTGTGTTTTATGTTTGTTTTTTGTTGTTTTTTTTAACTCTGTACAGCTCAAGTGGCTGGGATGTTGAACTCTTGGGAAGCACTTTGAAGATTTTCTAGAAGGTCAAGGCCAGCACATAAACTCTTGAGCTCCAACACGTGCGAGTAAATGAGCTAATAATTCTATTAACTCTCATTGTGTTCAGTAAGGTAAAACAAATGGTTTTGAGTTTACTGGGGGAGGGGGGGGGTTTAAACACTACGTTTCTGTGTTTGAGTGTAAAAGAAAATGGTGTGTTTGTGTGTGTGTGGGCATGGAGTTGATAATTGGGGTGCGTAGGTGTTTGTACATTTTATCTTTGATGAAATCTCGGCTCATAATTCACAGAAGTCATGTCTGGAGGAAAAGAAAAGGGAGATTACTCGATCATACGTAAACTTCATCAATTAATCTAGTCTGGGCCAAGGGAGGAGAAAACACATCAAGTCGTCGGCTGTAGCCGGGGTGATTAGGATCGGATTAAATACACACGCACACACACACACACTCACACACTAATACGTACACTGTCCAATCCAAACTGGCCTGCAGCATGAGAAGTGAAAAAGACTTTACGTTTCGCGTTAGTGCAAGCAGCAGAAGTCCGAGACAGGTGGCACAATTACGTTATGTCATGTTATAGTCAATTCTTTGATTTCGATATTACATATCTGAAATTTCTTTTTAAAAAACTTTCGATAAACTTTCTTTTTGGTTGATGTTTTTGTTTGTTTTACCTGGTTTTTGGATGTCCCTTCAATTTGAACATCATTACGTCATAACCTAAGCCTCCAGCACGACCGCAGGGGACGGCGACGGACAGGGTTCGTGGAGGCATCCAGAGCGCTAACCACACGACCTGAAAGCCATCTTTCTACACATGAACACAGTGTTCTGACGGCTATAGTAGTAGACTATTAGATACTTAGTTTAGTTTAGAGACACACTGTAGTAGACGGACTTTAAACGCGACATTTTAGAGACGATATAGCTAGTGGGTTAGAAATTATTAATGTAGACGTTTAGTGCGGTTACATGTAGATTTGGTGCGCGGTGGCTGAGTGGTTAAGCTCTTGGCTTCCGAGCCTGGGGTCCTGGGTTCGAATCTCGGTAAAGACTCGGATTTTGAAACCCAGAGTCCACCCAGCTCTAGTGGGTACCTGACTTTAGTTGGGGAAAGTAAAGACGGTTGGTCGTTGTGCTGGCCACATGACACCCTGCTCGTTAACCGTTGGCCAAAGAAACAGATGGCCTTAACATCATCTGCCCCATAGATCGCAAGGTCTGAAAGGGGAACTTTAATTTTACATGTATACTCTTTAAGGGATAACACCATATTTAGTTACTTATTCGACTGTGACGACATATTGTGTATTTAAGTTTCATTGAGTGTTGTGTTATATTGTCTGGGCTTGGTTATTATGTGGTGACCCGTTTGTGACGATGTGTTTCATGTTCGTTCTCGCAATTCTAATACACCAGACCGTACATCCAGGCATCTATGTTCTTATCAAGACAGTACACCAAAGCATCTAGGTTCTTATCAAGGTGGTGTATAAATGACATCAACTACGGTTTGCTCATGCATCATTACAATACGGACCACAAAAGGAGTGATACCACGTGAGATAAAGGAGACAAGAGGGTTCATTATTATAAACATCGTAGAGGCGACCTTTGCGATTTGGAAGGGGAGATACTCTAACCTGCTCTTCTACGCACACATCTCTAGCCTCCCCCACCCCGTCTCTATTTCCAAATACAATGAATAAAAATAGAGGGGGGGAGGATGAAAAGGGGTGGAATTTACTTGTCGCGTGTGTGGGTGGAGCAATCAACTCTTTCCAGAAGACGCATTTAAAAAAAAAAAAAAAAAAAAACTACCGAAGTGTGTGTATGTGTGCGTTCGAGTGTTATTATAAAGGAGTGAGGTTAAGATGACCCAGTCCGCGTCTCGTCATACACAAACGTATTTGGTTTGTGTTTTAATGCAGGACAGGGACACAGAAATAAAGCTTAAAATAGCTCTATCAGCTTACACTCAACATTTGTCATTGAGACTTATTGCTTTTCGCTAGTAATGCATGTCTATTGGTAATTTATGTGTGAAGTTGTGAAAGATTTAAGTTCTCTGAAGTAATTGGATACTGCATTGTCCTGGATGGTGTTACTGTAAATGTAAAAATGCAGACCTTTACAGACCAAATAAACAACTAATAAAATAATGTTGATTAGGCTAAGAAGTTTGTCTTAAACGTATATATCCACAGCAGATAATGTAATAGGAAATTGATTTGTAACTAACTAAAATCAAAAAGTCATTTTACTTCGCAGGCTAGTCATTAAAAAGACCTCCAAGATGCCGTTATTTTACCCTATCACACTCATCACACTCGACAATACTCTTGAATTATGATCAACTTCTAAAGAAAAATCGCTTGACCGAAAACAAAAATGGACTTCTAAACTTTTGGAAATGTACAAGAGGCTCGGCAGCAGTCTCTCTCAAGGCCAACTTTTAAAAAAATGCGAAGTTCCTATGGCACTCTAAGGTAGCGCAAGTTGCCCACGCACACAACTACTACACACGTTTACATATGGGCCAAACAAATCTACTACACACATTTACATCTAAACACGAACATCCTTTACACACATTATATGTAGACTCACACACACACATCTAATACATGCATTGACACGTAGACACACATATCTAATACAAGCATTTACACGTAGACACACACATCTAATACATGCATTTACACGTAGACACACACACTCACACATCTGATATAAACATTTACATGTAGGCTACACACACATATCTAATGCATACATTTACATCTATACACACACATTTACATACGTATACACACACATCTAATACATGCATTTACACGTAGACACACACACTCACACATCTGATATAAACATTTACATGTAGGCTACACACACATATCTAATGCATACATTTACATCTATACACACACATTTACATACGTATACACACACACACAAACATAATTATATCTAATACAGACATATTGGTACCGACATATTTACATCCAGACACATTTCTATAAACACACACATATACATCTAGAGACACACACACATTTCCATTCAAACACACACATTTATGCTTACATCGAAACACACACACAAACGCGCTTACAGCAGGGTTAGTAGCACTTTTCCATGACAAAATTTTAGGAGATTTTAGGAGGTTTTTTAAGGATGAAATGTATGATGTGTGTGTGTGTTTTCTATCCGTTTGTGTGATACATAGTAAAACATACACAAAACTAAGCATTTATCAAATCAATTATTGTTGTTTGATTTTTAAAATAATAAATATATAAAATTGCCAATATGCCACAGAAACAATGTTATCAGCTGTGGTATGTCCACAGAAAATGTAATGAAAGTTATATTTTAATCAAGTAACAACTTGACCGTCATCCCAAAACCTCAAACAACCTTTTTTTTTTTCAAAGACTTATTTCAAAACATTACCAAGGTTGCTATCCATTTTTTTAAATAAGAAACATTCTTAGAGATGCCTTCATAATGTGTAGTCTCTGTGATGGAACTGTACATTCTTAGTTCCTATGTGTATCTTTTAGATACTAGAGTCATGGTGTGCATTTGCTTTTATTAGCTAACTAGATCAAAGTCACGAAAATTCGCGGACTTTTCACTGGTGTGTGAATATTATCTTCACTAAATTTACAGAAGATCTAGACTCTAAAGCTAATTCACTAAAATTCGCGGACTTTAACTCTAAGTCACTAAATTTTGCGGATTTTTCACGGCTGAGTGAGAATTATCTTCACTAGATTCTAGTGATTTCGAGTAAATTAGAGTCTAGATAAAAGTCACTAAAATTCGCGGACTTTTCGCGGCTGTGCGCGAATTATCTTCACTGAATATACCGTAGATCTAGAGTCTAGGTCTAAGTTACTAAATTTGCGGGCTTTTCACTTCTTTGTGCTAATTATCTTCACTAGAATGTAAGTGATTTAGCGTAAATCTAGAATCTAGCGTATTTCTAGAGTAGGCCTAATCTAGACATTAGATGTATCGAGATAATTAAATTGACTAAAATTTACTGAGTTTTCAGGTTAGGTGCGAATTATCTTCACTAGATCTAACTTAGATCTAAATCTAGATCTAGATACCATTACTATAGATACTAGCTAGATCTAGAAGATTTACGGACTTCCCACACAAAGTCACTCTTACACTTACAAGAAGATTTTAGGTGAGGGAGGGCCCGGAGGGGTGAAGCCTACAAATTAGTCTGGTAATTGCTCTAATTATAGACAATAGTCACAACAGACTAGATCTAGCGCGTCTTTAGTGGTAACAATAAATGGAAACAAACATTTCTACGCTGACTTCAGAAAAATACTGCCAGGTGAAATGCTTGCTTGAGCCAAGGGAAGGCCATCTTCAATCACGAGGTCGCGCTTCACAAGTGGGTGAAAGGCGGTGTAGACGTGTCACTGGTCAGCTCATTAACACAGCCAGCCCGTAACGTCATGTGATCAGAATGCCTAGTTACGCTGCTGTTGTTTTTTCCACCCGCATTTTTAGCAAGAAATAAGCAAAATTATATTTTAAAAAAAATATTGGGTAAAAATTTTAGGAGAGTGGACAAAATTTTAGGAGACTTTCGGCAACTTTTAGGTGACTTTTCATTTTTTAGGAGCGCTACGAACCCTGTTACACCTAATTAGTCCCACACATATCTATGAACACACACATTTCCATCCGGTCACACACACATAAACATTCTAGACCACTTTCTCTTGGGCCGGATGAGGTCCTCGTCTAGGGAGAAGTGAAGAATGTCAAAGCCGTTGTGGTGTTGGGGCGGGGCGGGGGTAAAAAGGATCCAGAACTAATTGTTTACATTAGCGACGGAGCAAAAAAAAAGGGGGGGGGGCATGACAGTAACAAAGTTACGTTACTCAATTCTCCCACGCGATTGTTTCCCTATTCACATTTCTTGGTTCTCTTTTTGGTTTTTTCCTCCTCGTCGTGGATAGAGTCGCCGCTCATGTCGTGAATCATCTTTCCCACCCACACAAGACCGCCGCCCCCCCCCCAACCCGCCTCTTACACTGGTTTGTAGGTTTTTACTTTGTAGAATAAAGTTTTACCGGGAGTGGGGCAAAGGAAAGAGCGCGGGTAAGGAGTAGGTGTGTGTTGGGGGGGGGGGGGCAGCAGGGCGGGGCGGTTCAACTGAATGCATGATATGCCCACACGGAAGAGTGAGTCAGTCACGGGGCAAGCGTTGCATGTCGACCAAGACACACACACACAAATGTCAATTATACTTTTATAATCTGTCAATGTCTTTTTAGCAGAGATGTCAATGACACCATAATGTAATTTCATTTGCTCGACTTCCTGATCAAACAATAAACCAGATTAAACTAGCACACGTGACAATCTAGTATATTTTCTTTCTCTTTTTTCTTTTAATAGTTACTAAAGTAGCCTAGTTACTAGTAGCCAAGACAAGCCAAGTTCAAGCGTACTGAGCCTCTCGACCATGCATCCCACTTCAATATTCTATACACAACACAAAGGACAACCAAAAATTTGACGAAATTGCCTGATTCCATAATCAACTGTTTCACCAGAGCCTAACGTTTTGATTTATATTGTAGAGCGAATAATGTGAAGTCCTACGGATGTTGTTTTCCTGGCAAAATAGTTCCGTTAACATTGTTATACTCAACAATGAGGACAAGAAACAGTGCGACCTTCATCAACAGATGCCTGAGAAATATCCTAAAAATACACTGGTATGACAAAGTAGAAAACACCAAACTGTGGGAGATGAGTGGACAGAAAAATAGAGAGGTGCAGATCTTAGAGAGGAAGTGGAGATGGATTGGTCACACCCTTAGAAAAGATACCAGCAAAAGAGCTAGGCAGGCCTTAGAGTGGAACCCCCAAGAGAAAAAGACGCAGAGGAAGACCAAAAAGAACATGGCGACGCAGTGTACTAGAAGAAAACGAGAGGACAGGGAAGAGCTGGGAAACCATCAAAAAACTAGAAAGAGACCGTGGAGAGTGGCGTTTTTTTGTCGAGGCCCTATGTTCCATGAGGAACTCAAAGGAGTGATGATGATGATGATGCTGAACATTGTTAGACTCAACACTGAGGACAACAAACAGTGCGATAAAGACTTCCGAGGTCGCTGTCGTTCTGACTGAATGTCTAGAACCTCCACTTCACCGGGGACAAGGGTTATCTAGTCACAAATGTCCACAAATCTTTGCCTATCTTTTTTATTATAGTTCATGATCATTTACACAATTTACACTGTTCAGTGTAATGTGAGGCTGTATACCGTATGCACAGACATAAAATAAGGGAAAGGTAATTAAACAAAAAAACAAAAAAAAAACTTTGAGGCTCCTATCTAGTCTACGGGGTAAATAATATAAAACTCATTCTATTTTTTTTAACGAGAGTGTCCTGTGGGCTTAACATCGTCAAACAACTTTGTATGATCCTTATCTAAAATTAAATTCCTCGGCTATAAATTTTAGAAATTCGATGCTGATATTTTAAACTAGTACTAAGACAAACTTTTAGCATGCAGCAGACAGACTGTCAAATAGAGAGTCTGAAGCTGAGTAGAAGATTCCGCAACAATTTCTGCGCCTTCAGAGTAAAGCAATTACCTTCTACATCCTCGTTCTCAGTATTATGTTGAAGTGTTCAGATGACTAGACCAACACATGAGATGAACTGGGCAGTGGTCTCCAAATAAGGGAGCTCTCCATATAGTTGTCTTTCTATTGGAGTGTTGTTGTTTTTTTTTAGCCAGTGTCTTGATCGGACCTCTTGGTAAAGAATGCAGTTTTGCAGGACATGATCAGCATACTCTGGTGACACTCCACATGGGCAGATTTCACTTAATCCGATTGAGCTTCCTGTACATATGTTGTCTCATTCTGTTGTGTCCAGTGAACGATTAGACGTTGATCTTGTCGAGCTTACAATAGGCGTCATCTTTCTTGTGATTCGGATGAGAGCTTGTCCATTTCTCATTTATTCTGTTCACAAGCAGTTCCATAATTAATACTTTTCTTAAGTTCTAGTTAGTTTTGGCCCTCAATCTGGATACAATCAAGAGATCCTCACGAAAATCTTGTAAGCAGCTACACGCCTTTGTTTCTGTCGTTGTAAACATAATACATTTGACAGTATGTACCAGAAATATAGGGGGGTAGGTGCAATCACACACATGCGTGTCTTTTTTCTTCCCCTGTTTTCAATTCACAGTTAGTAACAACCTACGACCAATTAGGTGAGTTATTAAAATATGCAGGCCAGTATTGATCCTTCAGTCACGTGGTCTGTCTTGTTGGACATTCTATTGACACAGGGACAAATGAATACACCTTCAGAGTATTAGCATAACAATGCTGGGGGGGGGGGGGGGGGGGGGGAATCAACGCTGGTTATAAATCTACAGTTACACCGGATGGCTGGCCCTGAACTTAACAGCATGGGCACACCTGTCCATTGACATCGTGGCCGTATTAAGGGGGTGGACGGGGGGTCGGCGTGAGCGTTGGGAGTCAATAGAGACGCACGCGTTGAGTCAGGTGGATGACCTGAGTGAGTAATTAACGACAACCAGGTGCGGCTGGTCAATCAAGGTGAGGCGGCATCGATCTATGAGATGTAGTGATTCACTACAAGTTTTTTGTTTTTGTTTTTCTGAAAGTGACCTTCAACCAGAATTTAGAAAAGATTTTAAACCGTTTAAAAAGTATATACTTCAAATTAACTTTAAAAAAAAAAATTTCAGGTTTTGACTGAGTTTTAAACTGGAGACGTTTGGAAATCTAACGCCCATCAAGTTGATGTGGTTGGTTACGTGACAGATTCTGTTTACCCCGTGAGTTAAGGTCTCCGTAGCAGAAACTGCGACACATCTTGTGAAGCTCCAATGTGAAGCCAACAGGATTACAAAATGACTCTGACCGTTACTTTCTGTCAGTATTTCTTGAACAGCAGTTCAGCCTTCCCCTTCTACTCCCAAACTATATTAAAAAATTCCGAAGCTTTACACGTCGTTTGTTCTGGAATCTGTGTGTGTATAGACTTGTGGTAGTATAAACCAAGATTCTTCTCGTGCGCATGGTCGAACTTTTTTCCGCCTGAGTGACCAAAACATAAAGGTCCTCGGCAAGACGTCTTGCTTATTACAAAGATGATCTTAGTACGATCACGCCCATTAGAAGACGTATGTGCGTTATATGTACCTCAAATCTTTGACTGGCCCTAGTATAACAGCATGGCCAGTACTGCATCCCTCTGTATTACACCTTTAATGAGATCGATTTTATTTTACTATGATGAATACGCTTCCTACAAACACTTCAAAACAGACCTAACCTTTCGTGGTGAACTCTAACCCTTTTTTTGACATGTAATCTCCTTACTACTAGAAAAAAAAAGCGTTGTAGACGGCAAGAGAACGAATTCCTGAAATTCAGAACGCAGAAAACATGCTTAAGTAGTATCTCCAAACCACAACCACGTCACATCACCATATCACAATCACGTCGCATCCCATATCACAATCACGTCGCATCCCATATCACAATCACGTCACATCCCCATATCACAATCACGTCACATTCCCATATCACAATCACGTCACATCCCCATATCACAATCACGTCACATCACAATCACGTCGCATCCCATATCACAATCACGTCACATCCCCATATCGCAATCACGTCGCATCACATATCACAATCACGTCGCATCCCATATCACAATCACGTCACATTCCCATATCACAATCACGTCACATCCCCATATCACAATCACGTCGCATCCCATATCACAATCACGTCACATCCCCATATCACAATCACGTCACATCCCCATATCACAATCACGTCACATTCCCATATCACAATCACGTCACATCCCCATATCACAATCACGTCACATCACCCTATTACAATCACGTAAAATCATCATATCACAATCAAGTCACATCACCCTATTACAATCACGTCCCCATATCACGATCACGTCACTTCACCCTATTACAATCACATCACATCAGCATATCAAGATCACGTCACATCACCATATCAAGATCACGTCACATCACCGTATTACAATCACGTCACATCACCATTCCGCAATCAAGTCACATCATTCTATTACAATCGCGTCACATCAGCATATCACAATCACGTCACATCAGCATATCACAACCACGTAATATCTCCATATCACAATCACGTCACATCACCATTCAACAATCACGCCACATCACACTATTACAATCACATCACATCACCATACCACAATCACACCACATCCCCATAAACCAATAACGTCACATCACCATACCACAATTATGTCACAGCACCATACCACAATCATGTCACATCACCATAGCATAATCACGTCACATCACAATAACACAATCGCGTCACGTGACCATACCACAATCACG
Source organism: Biomphalaria sudanica (assembly GCA_036873155.1). Classification (NCBI taxonomy): domain Eukaryota; kingdom Metazoa; phylum Mollusca; class Gastropoda; family Planorbidae; genus Biomphalaria; species Biomphalaria sudanica. Next base: position 36,664 of record JAZGLO010000624.1, on the reverse strand, counting down.
TCACATCACCATATCAAAATCAAGTGACGTCTCAATCAATTTCGTCTGTTCACCATACAATATTAATAAATAGTGATCATACTAATGCTCGAACCAGTTATTAACCTCAGGCTGTATCTGTCATATCAATCTCTAATGGATTAGCCCAGATTATCAGCAACAGTGCCGAGTTAGTTATAATGAATAGAACCTCACTCAGCCCAGCACTGTAAGGTACATCACTACAAAGCCGGATGTAAGCTCATGATACACTTTGTTATCTGATCAAAACAAGTATTTTCCGTTGAAAGAATTGTTATCTGTAGAAAGAATTGATATCTGAAGAAACAAGAGTTATCTGTAGAAACAAGAGTTATCTGTAGAAACAAGAGTTATCTGTAGAAACAAGAGTTATCTGAAGAAACAAGAGTTATCTGAAGAAACAAGAGTTGTATGTAGAAACTACAGCAGCGAGAGTTACGTCAAAAAAAAAGTTAACTGAAAGAGGGTTCTTATAGTTCAGCCATAATAATATATTTCTCAAAGTACATTTTCAATCTTCAGACGACCAGGCCGATAAGAACATATATATATAATATATATATATATTGATATTTTTGTTGATTTGATTCTTTGTTTTTGTTATTATGCATATAAAACATTTAAAAAGATACAAATGAAATTTACAATACAAATAATTTTAGCTTAAAGTCTTCAAATTGTGGACATTTCTGTAAAACTGAACATGACTATTTTGAACAAAAACTGTTCGTTTTATTGTAAGCAAACAAAATACAGCGTAAAAAATGTTTTTAGAAATTCTAGCAAATATTTTTTATATCAAAGAGATTCGGAAACAAGTGATCTGATTCGGAAACAAGTGATCTGATTCGGAAACAAGTGATCTGATTCGGAAACAAGTGATCTGATTCGGAAACAAGTGATCTGATTCGGAAACAAGTGATCTGATTCGGAAACAAGTGATCTGATTCGGAAACAAGTGATCTGATTCGGAAACAAGTGATCTGATTCGGAAACAAGTGATCTTCGTAATGAATATTTTTTTTTCTCTTGTATTCTTGTTCTATGATTCCATCTCTTGAATATGTTATAACGCCGAGTATGGAGGTATGGCTCTTAATGTCTCGAAAGACAATGGAAGCGCCCAGATAAATCACTGGTTTTGGTTTCTTCTTGAGTCCGGGCAGAAACCGATTCTGTAACCGAGACTAATCGTCATAGAAGGCCTCACCACTGAACTTCGACGCCGCAACCTGTGGGCTGTGTAACCAATAGCTCATCGACACGTCGTAGATGCCTGTGACGTGGCAGCACTCTATTGGTCTAAACTGCCCAAAGGTTGCGACGTTGCAAGACAGTGTTCAGGCCTTCTATGACGATTGGTCTCCCTGTAACCGCAACTGTTTTTTGTATTTTGTCTATAGTGTTTTAGAAATAAGAATAGAAAGAAACTTTTATCTTGGTTTATTCAATGAGGCCAAGGTGATAAGGGGGTGAATAGCTTAGCCAGGGGCGTACCCAAAGAATCCGAACAACAGATACACAAGCCCATTCATTGGGAAGAGAAAATCAATAAACTAGATGAGGAATGTCAACACAAAATAATGTTAAAACACTTTGAATATTTGATGAGCAAATTAAAATAGTTTGTATTCCCTGCTGTGAAATGAATTGACAGCGTTAGAGGGACAACGACTTTTATTTTTGTAGAAGGGAGGTCACTCTCATTGTAAAATAATAATGAATGTTTTCAGAAGGCGTTAGGCAAGTAAAAAAGCCATATAAGATAAGCCATGTATTACATGGGGAGATAAGCCATGTATTACATGGAGAGATAAGCCATGTATTACATGAAGATATAAGCCATGTATTACATAAAGAGATAAGCCATGTATTACATGGAGAGGTAAGCCATGTATTACATGAAGAGATAAACCATGTATTACATGAAGATATAAGCCATGTATTACATGAAGATATAAGCCATGTATTCATAAAGAGATATAAGCCATGTTTTACATAAAGATATAAGCCATGTATTACATGGAGAGGTAAGCCATGTATTACATGGAGAGGTAAGCCATGTATTACATGGAGAGGTAAGCCATGTATTACATAAAGATATAAGCCATGTATTACATGAAGATATAAGCCATGTATTACATGAAGATATAAGCCATGTATTACATGGAGAGGTAAGCCATGTATTACATGAAGATAAAAGCCATGTATTACATAAAGATATAAGCCATGTATTACATAAAGATATAAGTCACGTATTACAAGAATATATAAGCCAAGTATTACATGAAGATATAAGCCATGTATTACATAAAGATATAAGCCATGTATTACATGAATATTAAGCCATGTATTACATAAAGATATAAGCCATGTATTACATGAAGATATAAGCCATGTATTCATGAAGATATAAGCCATGTTTTACATAAAGATATAAGCCATGTATTACATAAAGATATAAGCCATGTATTACATGGAGAGGTAAGCCATGTATTACATGAAGATATAAGCCATGTATTACATAAAGATATATATAAGCCATGTATTACATGAAGATATAAGCCTTGTATTACATAAAGATATAAGCCATGTATTACATAAAGATATAAGTCATGTATTACATGAAGATATAAGCCATGTTTTACATAAAGAGATATGCCATGTATTACATAAAGATATAAGCCATGTATTACATAAAGATATATGCCATGTATTACATAAAGATATATGCCATGTATTACATGAAGAGATAAGCCATGCATTACATGGAGAGATCATCCATGCATTACATGGAGAGATAAGCCATGTATTACATGGAGAGAAAAGCCATGTATTACATGGAGAGATAATCCATGTATTACATGGAGAGATAAGCCATGTATTAAAATGAAGATATAAGCCATGTTTTACATGGAGAGATAAGTCATGTATTACATGAAGAGATAAGCCATGCATTACATGGAGAGATAAGCCATGTATTACATGAAGAGATAAGCCATGTATTACATAAAGAGATAAGCCATATATTACATGAAGAGATAAGTCATGTATTAAATATTGAGATAATGAATGTATTAAATATTTAGATAAATCGGGTATTACATAAATATATAAGCATGTATTACATGATGAGATAAGTCGGGTATTATATGAAGAGATAAGCCGGGTAATACATGGAGAGATAAGCCAAGTATTACATATTGAGATAAGCCATGTATTACATGAAGCGATAAGTCGGGTATTACATCAACATATAAGTAAGGTAATAGCCTACAAAAAGATGTGTGCCATGCATTTTAAAATAGGGGAAATGCAGCTATTACATTACAAAGAGGTACGCAAAACATGAACAATGCATCTAGTCTCTGCCTTTGAGTGCATGATCAGACGTGGATTGAATCAAGATGTTATGCCTACTAGCCCAGAACAAGTGAACTCTGGGACGACCCACAGCTCCACGCGCTTCCGCTTTCAACTTCTTAGAATCCAATTATGTTCACCTGTACAAATAGCCTTGTGATGTAAAATTTCAAAAACAGTAGGGCTGGATTGTGCACGATGGGCTATATAAAGGTCTGGGGGGGTGGGGGGGAGGAAAGAGAATGAATTCATCAAGTGCAGAAATATCAGAAGATATAGTCTGGAGATATCAGAAGATATAGTTTGGAGATATCAGAAGATATAGTCTGGAGATATCAGAAGATATAGTCTGGAGATATCAGAAGATATTGTCTGGAGATATCAGAATTTATAGTCTGGAGATATCAGAAGATATAGTCTGGAGATATCAGAAGATATAGTCTGGAGATATCAGAAGATATAGTCTGGAGATATCAGAAGATATAGTCTGGAGATATCAGAAGATATAGTCTGGAGATATCAGAAGATATAGTCTGGAGATATCAGAAGATATAGTCTGGAGATATCAGAAGATATAGTCTGGAGATATCAGAAGATATAGTCTGGAGATATCAGAAGATATAGTCTGGAGATATCAGAAGATATAGTCTGGAGATATCAGAAGATATAGTCTGGAGATATCAGAAGATATAGTCTGGAGATATCAGAAGATATAGTCTGGAGATATCAGAAGATAGAGTCTGGAGATATCAGAAGATATAGTCTGGAGATATCAGAAGATATAGTCTGGAGATATCAGAAGATATAGTCTGGAGTTCACGAGCTACTCACGATCTACTCACGAGCTACTCACAATCACCTTTCCATAGATCGCGGACAAAAATTGATCTCTCCCCAGTCATTTGTGAATCAACCGTTAACGCCCCAGCACCCGCACTACTCATGGCGCCCAATCCTCCTTTAAAGACTAAATAAACGATGCCATGGTCAAATTATCAATGACAGAGAGAGAGAGAGAGGATGAAGAGATGACAGGGGAGAGGGGGGGAGGTGGCGCTGTCATTATTTACGGATAAATGAAAATGGATATCAGAGACGAATATCTAGTATCTTAGTCACCCCGCACTCCCCCTACCTCCCATCTCTCTTGACACACGCACACACATTCTTTTTTTTTCCCCCTATTCCAGATCGCTTTCTCTCTTCTGACTTTCACATATCACGTGACAATGTCGAGGATCACGACAATCGATTGGGGCAACTGACAGGGGCAACTGACAGAGAAAGCTTGAAAGCCTTCATTCTAGCCTTCTAAAGAAAACTGAGCTGCGTCCCAACCCGTAAAATATAATCTTCAGAATTGATTATTTTCATTCCATTAAGTGGTTTTCTCTTAAACGGTACAGCAATGATAACCTCAAATAGCCACATATAGCACACTGTCCCACACGTAGCTTTTACATAACCATCATTTCCACACACATTCCACAGATCATATATCCCACACATACCTTACGTAGCCGCACATATCCACACGCCACCACATACATGTACTACACACAGACCACAATTCCACACAAACCGCAAAGAGAACACTTATATATCCACACATAAATTATAACAGGACCGGCCTTAGGTAACTAAAAGCCCTTGGCGAAGTGAATAGAGTGACCTCCAAATAAAATAGAAAAGAAAAGAAAATAAAGACCGAAAAATACCCACGCAATGAATTCAAAACCTTACTGTGTCCATATCTAAATCAACAAATAGGTGAAACTAATAAAGCGCTGAGATATCACTATTGTGTTTCATGGACGATTGATGATCACCAGAGCACATTCACTTTTCGAAATGTCACCAAAAGAAAGAAACAATGGTCTTTTAACATATGCAGTCTAACAAGTAGATCTAAACCATCTGGAAATAAACCTATAATTATACTAGAGACTTAGAGCGAGGCTAGTAGACATAGAGCCATAGAGTCCCACTATGCTTGAGATTTGATCCATGTTTCGCAATTTTTTCCTGGAAAAAATTTTGTAGTCCAGAGCTAGCTCCCCAAATATCAGAGGTCTTGTCGGCTGCCTAGTTTGCCTATGCCTAAGGCCGGCCCTGTTCATAAGTTTAAACATCGATCACAATCTTCCATTATTAAGTGCCGATAGTATAAGACAGAGAGTTAAGTTATACGTTTGACGTTCTTAAAATTCTTTTTTTAAACCATCTCAAAAAACTAAACAAATATAAATAGATGTACATAATGCTAGAAATCAATCAGTCAATATTTATATATGCCGGTGCTTGGACATTACACTGAGCATCAAGTGGGCAGTAACCATAAAGCGGTGCTTGGACATTACGCTGTAGCATCAAGTGGACAATAATCATATAGCTGTGCTTGGACATTACACTGAGCATCAAGTGGACAATAACCATATAGCGGTACTTGGACATTACACTGAGCATCAAGTGGACAATAACCATTTAGCGGTGCTTGGACATTACACTGAGCATCAAGTGGACAATAACCATATAGCGGTGCTTGGACATTACACTGAGCATCAAGTGGACAATAACCATATAGCGGTGCTTGGACATTACATCAAGTGGACAATAACCACATGGCGGTGCAAGGACATCGCAAATGACATCAATGTAAAATGTTTTACATGTTTCGGATGTTCCTTCAGAGTTGAAGATGGTTTACTTCCTAGTCCAAACCTCCCGCAGGACGACGGGGGGTGGGAGAGGGCAGGGTTTGAACACGGGACCATCGATAAATCCAATCGTCAGTCCAGCGCGCAAACCGCAAGCCATCCTAAGGACAATACTCATATGGGTGTGAATATAAATGACACTGGACATTAATTAAGCAGGAAATACTTCGCAAGGACACAGTCTCTAGGTTCAAATCTCTGACTCAAATTTTACTCCGACTTTTATTGCCGAGTTAAATTGAAAGCTTTAACAAGACAGCAACTCATATAATCAGAAAGAAGTCTAAATGGAATAAAGAAAACAATTCTCTTAATGTCTTTGCTAAAAAGCTTAAAAAAGTTTTGGATATAACTGTAAAAAAAAAAAATCTTTTAAAAATGTGAAAATCGTTGAAGCCATGAAAGACAAGGCCCTTCCCCAAAATGTAAACAGGTCGAAGAAGATGGGCAGATTGATACACCAGGTCAGGATGAAATCCAATAAGCTGGGTGTGTGTAGGCGAGCGAGGGTGTTGACCAATCGATGGGTGAAACTCAAAGTGAACATTTGAAAAAGCTTGAGACTAATTGTTCTTGGTCACGTGATTGGTGTTTTGGGGTCATACAAATGTGAAGATGTGGTCGATATACCTTTACTGTCAAGGTAAGTTTCGTCACACAAGTATGGTCAGGGGGTGGGTAAGTCAGACAAGTGTGATGGTAAGTTGGGATGCACTGATGGTTATATTAAAATAGGTCATACTATTGAAGTAGGCGATGATAACATGTTTAGACAATAAGCAATTTGAAGAATTGACTTTGTATGAATAAACCTACTTAACGCAACAATGCCCATCACATAAAATTGTTTGTTAGATCTTGTCAATAATAATCATGTAATTAATTACACTAAGAATGTGTGAATTTTCATGTGGTGCTAACTACAGTCAAAAAATTAAATTAAAACTATATGGCCATAATACAAGGTCCTCGGGGGCTTGCAAAGACCTTCCTACAGGGAACAGTAACAGGAAAAAGAATAGAAGGCAGACAGCGATGGGAAGACAACATAAAAGAATGGACAGGTCTGTCAATTAAAGGAATTCTATCCAAGGCAAATGACACAGAGGAATGGAAAAAGACGTTCAGCAGATCATGTGTGGTGCCCCAACGTTTGAACAAACTAAGGGAAGTGTGATGGTGAAGGAAGGTGTGTGAATTTAGTCTTTTATACATTTCATACCTTCTACAATTTGTTTTAAGAATACCTTCAATCTAACGCGTTTACTTTGAGGAAATCATTTATCTTTTTAGCATGGGAGAGAAAAAAAAGTCTTTGTACATTGGAGAAATGATAGATCCGAGCACAATGATGCGTCTCGTCTGTCTGGAACTTAATAGAATTAGATTTAGGGGAAGAACTGTACAGACACCATTTAAATATATCGCAATGCGAAGTCAGATATCAGGTAGATCTAGTTTAGATATGTCTGTTAACTTTCAACTAGAGATAAAGACATGCATCAGCAGAGTGAGTAATGAAGCTCGCTCTATACACACGCACGCCGACTAACCCCAAAAGCACGACGCATTCACGCAAAGACGATCTCGCGTTCCTGCACATTATAAAAAAACAACGCTCAATTAAACTTCAATATTGCCAACTAAAAGCTACAAAAAGGAAGAAATTTTAATCAAAATATTCTGTAATGTGAAATCACCTTCTACAATCATGTGACACAGTGTTTCCCAAAGTGGGGTACGCGTACCCCCAGGGGTACGGGAAGAGTTTTGGGGGTACGCGTTGCACCTCACTAACTATGCTGATTTTTTTTTAAACCCATTTATTTTGTTCTGTTAATAAATTAAATGCGGTGGGGGTGGGGGCGAGGGGTACTCAGCTTTACAAAAATTTTAAAAGGGGTACATATAGGTCAAAAGTCTGTGAAACACTTATGTAACATTTTAAAATCATATCATTCAAGCATAACACTATTACCATATGATATTTCTATAACATTCTGTACACCGGATACACCAAATTGTCTGATATTTATAGTTTTATTCAGCCATGTATGAAAATCCTCAATAGAAAACAAAATGAGTGCGTGGAGTTGAGGGGCTGAAAATTCGGAACCCACTTACTTAGTCACCTACACACACATACACAGTCCTACGCACAGTCACATACGCACACATACACAACAACCCTACACACGAGCGCACGCACAGAAAAGGGAGTCGCAGGACATATTTGATTGTGGTCAAATTATTGATTGCAGTGCACGTCCCCAGGCCTAGGAGTGGGTGGGGTAAATGGGGTGGGGGTGGGGGCGCCGGCTCAACAGCCTCTCAAGGAGGGATTTAAACAACAAGAAAAAAAATAGATAGAGAAAGGAGGGGGGGAACCGCTTGGCAGTTTCCTACATTTCACTGTTGTATCCCGGGGCGGACATTGTCCAGGGGCCACCGCCAGCTGACAATAGAAATTAGGATTTATGATGGTGAATTTTTGGAGCAGAAAACAGGAGAAGGTAACTCTAGATCACTTCTCATCTGTCAGCGTAAGTTGTACATCAAGTCGGCCAGCTCTCTTTCCGCAAAGAAACTAGATTCATCTTCTTCGGTTTCTTTGTGAGATGAAAGAAGACATACATCTTGCCAGATAAGCTCAACACTAAAATGTATCAGACGTGAAAGCAGAAGTTAAAATTGATGTCGACGATGAAAACTATCGCGCTAAAGCTGGGCAACTTGTATTAGAGAAATGATCAAGGAAACAAACTTTGTAACTTCCACTTGAGAAAATCGATCCATAAATACCATTCAGTTAATCGCTAAGCTTCTGACTCTTATGATTTAAATCTTGAGATAGCCGCCTGACAATGAAAATTAAGTTATCATCGAGAGTTGTTGCCCCTCCAAACCTTGACCTATTTCTTAATTAACAAGCGGAGGAGGGTAAATGACAGCCACGCCTCTCCCCGACTCCCGGAAGAAATGTTTCTGCAGTTTTTTTGTTTTTTTTTTTTTTGGGGGGGGGGGAGTTTTTTGCTACCTTTTTCAATTGTATTATTTTACAAATTAACAAGCCGCCTGTTGCCTTGTCTAGTTGGTATTCATCCTTGGGAAGGGGGGGGGGGAATGCTAACTACTTAATTAATGAGGGGGGGGGGGGGAATTTGACAAAAGTTCAGGTGATGGCAGCTGATAGTTCGAATGTAAATATCGCTTTGTGAGTGCGCGAGCGTTTAGAGAGGAGATGGTCTGATTAATAAAAAAAAAAAATGAGTCCATTTAGCTGCACAACAAACGTTATCGGGTTCGAATCCCCATACAGGTAAAGATATAGATCTAATTCATCTTTCATTCCACTCGAGCACAGCTGCTTGAAGACTTCATTTCAACCTCTCTCCCCATTTAAGCTCGCCCCCTCCCCCCCCCCCCCTAATGATGTCCACAAGTGATTGGACCAGAGCGTGTTAGGATCGATGGCGTAGAGAGACTTCAAGTCAACAAGTCAAATAATAATAGCAATGTTAGAGAGTCTATTCAAAATGTACTTTAATGAACAGTAATGCTGTATATCAGGTTGTAGTGTCAATTGTAAAGTAAAATTATTGTACATTGATTTAAGGTATTACCGCACATGCTTCAAACAAAAAAAATGGTAATATGTGAGATAGTTTTGCAAGCGAATGGATCTAAATCACTTTTAATGGAAGCGTTCGAGAAGCCTTGGTCATAGCAAAGTCATTATCTTTATTTGAGATTAGAGACAGGGTTACTGCAGCGATTGGACCCCATGATGACCTGTTAACTATCGTAAAAAAAACGCAAGTTAAAAATCCATGGCTATATTACAAGGTCTTCGGGGCTCACAAAGACCTTCCTTCAGGGAACAGTACCAGGAAAAAAAAGAAGAGGCTGACAGAGAAAGCGATGAGAAGACAACATCAAAGAATGGACGGAAGAATGGAAAGAAGTTCTAACTAAGGCAAAAGACAGAGAGAAATGGAGAAAGACGGTCGACAAATCTTGCACGGTGCTAACGGTCTAACAGACTCAGGGACAGGTAAAGGTACAAAAATAAATTTGGTGTTGGCCATGTACTCTGATCAAAGAAAAATAAGTTTCTGTTGTTTCTGTCACTAGTACATAGTTCCCATTTCAGACCTGGCCATCAATGGGGCAGACGATGTAAAGGTCATCTATTCCTGAGGCCAGCACAACGATCAACCGCCTTTACTTTGATTGCCTGGTCTAACGGTTTGCGCGCTTGACTGTCACTCGGACTTATCGATAGTACCGGGTTCATAACCTGCCCCGTCGTCCTCCAGGAGGTTTGGACTAGGAAGTAAATTATCATCAGCTCTGAAGAAACATCCAGAACATGTCAAACGTGTTACAAACAAACAGTTTACTTTTTCCCAACTAATGTCAGGTACCCATTAGAGCTTGGTGGACTCAGAGGCGCCCTAAAGATCCAAAATTAAAAATCCCAATGTTCAACCGGATTTGAACTCTGGACCACTCAGCCACCGCACCTCGCCAGTAGTACTTAGAGCTCATATTTCACTATTAGTTTTCATAAGTAATTTTATTGTTTGCTTGAGACACTCGCACGTTTTATACGATGCGAACTATATGAACGAAGTCAAACCCTTAAGGAATAATAACTAGTTGACATAGAAACAGCATGGCGGCAGGCGAATAGCCACTGATCGTGTTTCCTAGTAACGCTCAACCAAAATTTCGGTTTATTGACACTCTTGATTATCACCCTTTGGCTTTAAATGCAATCATTTTAAAAGAAAGTCGAAAACCCTGTTGTCGAACACAGGCAGACAGTACGAGTGGACGCAGGAATGAAAGGTCAGTTTCAGCGACTTGTTGAAGTCATACAGACACATACACAAGCTTTTCTTTGTTTCCGATACAGTATATTACCTAAAGTTGACCAAACACACACACACATGTCTGAACATAGAATTATAAGTATTTTTAACCTCGCATTCGGGGGGCGGGGGGGGGGTAAGACAGTGTAGATGCACTTATCAAAACATTCCATTCAGAAGTTATGCTGAAGAAATAATTCCATTTATTCTACTGGAAAAAAAAAACATTTTAAAACTTCGATCTTGATATCTTTTTTCTGGAGGATTAAGACAAAGGAAACAAAAAGTTATACAGCTACACCAGAGTCAGCATGGGTAACGTAAAACACCCTGGTCAATTGAATAGAAACAAAAGAACCACATTCCATTGGTCTGTTATAATTACTACTCTTTCTGAGACTTCGACAAGGGACACTACTCACGTTGATTATGACAGACGTGAAAAGATAACGCCATATTGGTTTAAAGAAAATAATATCCTAGTCAAGAAGATAGCATTGAAGTCTAAATATAGTGGAAGGATTCTAATTTAAAATTAATTGAATACAATTCATTTATGTGGGACTCTTTAGTGTTTTAAAGGTACTGGAGAGATTCAATGTCTGTGAATGTAGTGAGTCGGATAATAAATCTAGGGGATTGTATACTGGTAAAATACAACACACTCCAGGCCTTAGTTAATAACATTGACCGAAGATAATATAATTTTAGCATCTACTTCGCTTAAAATCTAAATTCTTTAGAGGCTGGTCCTTCTATTGATGAACAATTAATATACGGCTTCAATTAATTTACGACTTCAATTAATTTACGACTACAGCAATTATTTCCAAGAAAACACAAAGACATTGCATGAATCTTGGAGGTGAAGTGAAGCAGACGTAACATATAGATGGGGACGGGGTTGAGGAAGGTGGATAGAATAACCGACTAAGACGAAATCGATAGATCGATGCTACAACTCAATATGGGTAATCATTGACTCTTAAGTGGATCGCTATTGATAACACTCACACGAAAAATGGCGACAACTTTAGACCAAGACGCTGGAATATAAGGTTAAACAAAATGTGTGAGGGTAAAGTAAAAACTCGAACTTTAGAAAAAACAGTCAGAAAGATGTAACGAAACAAACTTGCCTGCACAGCTTGTGTATAAGATGAATTTACATTAACTATATGCGTGTGGGACTAAATGTGTGCGTGCTATTGTGTCTGTGTTTGCGTGAGCCTGTGTTTGTATGTGACAGTATGTGTTTGGGCCTGGGTGTGTGTGTATGTGTGTGTGTGTGTCAAACCTAATAAAACACCAAAATTGTACGTTGGTGTTTAGAGGATACTTGACTTATGTGTTAGTCTAAATATAGAAATGCGCACTTGAGCTTAGAGACATGTTGAAACAGTCACGTGACATGCACTATTATGACGTATACTGCAAAACGCTCAAATTTAACAACATGTGGTTTGTTTTTTTCTTGCACGCTTACATTGTTAATAGATAGATCTAGTATTAGGACTTCACGCTTAGATATTGAATTGGTCTAATGATATTTGGACAATAAGCCTTCATCGGATAATAAATTATAAAAAACTAGTCGACCGGCGGCGTAGCATACTCCGCTATTTTGCAGGGCCAACCTTAGGCCACTGCAACCTATGCGACCGCAGTGGGCCCAGCACTTTTATAGGACCCGCGCTAATTTCAGGTGTATATATTATTAAATTAAACCATTTTATAACTTATAACAGATTTACCTGTGAATTTAACAGGAGGTCCTGGAAATATCCGGAAATTATTACAATCTTTTGAAAACTTATACCAATCTCCTGAAATATACAGACGAAAATTGTCTTTTTTTTTTCACTCTTAAATTACCTAGGATAACTCCCTCCGTCCGAGTTGCAAAAATAAAAAAGTGATCTTTCCATTGTGTCCAAACTCTTGAGCGTGCTCTGTCGCTTTGATAGTTACTGCAGAGTAGATTACTCCCCCCCCCCCTTTCTTTTTAACGTGAGGTAGAAACTTAAAAAAAAAGAGTGATAGTGCAACGGTCCTGCCCTGCTATTTTGTGACTACGTGTTCTCCCCCCCCCCCCTTTCTCGGGTTTTCTCGTGGACTATCCGCAGAGTAATCTTTCCTTTACTCCTTACTACTCGTTTAAACTGTTGAGGGAAGAAGAGAATTATATAGATAGATAGATAGATTGTAGTTGATGCTCAACAAGCTGTTTCTCTAGTTTTGCAAACCATTTTGTATTTTTGTTTTAATTGGGATCGCATGCAGTATTTAGTCATCCAATCATCAAGCAACACGTCACAAAAAGCTACAACGAGAAAATAAAAATAACACAATTAAAGTGTGGGGGGTGGTTGAATAATCTAGATCAAAGCTTAGTGTTTTATTAGTTTGTTTTTACTAATATTTTTTTAATTGCTTGATCGTAAGGCAGATTGTCCACAGTTGTGCGTTTGTGTAAACAGATGCTACAACATACAATATTAACCTAAATTTATAAACATCTATAAGCCTTACAATGGGACCGAGTTAATGTGGAGCTCCAAACTCCAAGGTGAACATTCGATAACTCTCACATCGATCTCTGACTTCCAGGAAAGTCGAAAACAGTTTTCAGTGTAGGTCATAGCTTTCTTACATCTTTGAAGTTATTTAGATTTTTTTTCAGGTGAAAAGAAAAAAACAACTAAAGAGCTCGTGTCCACGTTTTCAAAATTCTTCAATCTGGTGCTTTCGTTGATGGTATTCTTGGAGTCTACCAGTGATGCTTTCGTTGATGGTATTCTTGGAGTCTACCAGTGGTGCTTTCGTTGATGGTATTCTTGGAGTCTACCAGTGGTGCTTTCGTTGATGGTATTCCTGGAGTCTACCAGTGATGCTTTCGTTGATGGTATTCTTGGAGTCTACCAGTGATGCTTTCGTTGGTCGTATTCTTGGAGTCTACCAGTGATGCTTTCGTTGGTCGTATTCTTGAAGTCTACCAGTGGTGCTTTCGTTGGTCGTATTCTTGAAGTCTACCAGTGGTGCTTTCGTTGTTCGAATTCTTGGAGTCTACCAGTGGTGCTTTCGTTGGTCGAATTCTTGGAGTCTACCAGTGGTGCTTTCGTTGGTCGAATTCTTGTAGTCTACCAGTGGTGCTTTCGTTGGTCGAATTCTTGGAGTCTACCAGTGGTGCTTTCGTTGATCTACCAGCAGAATTTTTCAGAAAGAGTGTGTTGTGTTACTAAATGATTTACAGTTGCAATGCCTCTTAAAATGCCTCATGAATTAAACAGATATTTTACAGAAACCTTATCAAGGGAAATAAGAAAGTTTGCGAAAGAACATCGACATTATGTTGGTAACTCACGAGACCTACTGACTGATGTAACTAAAAAAAAAAAAAAGCACTAAAAATACCGAAAAGACATGTCGGTCCTGAAAAGGACAATAACCAGACATTAAAAACAAAACGAGCAGACAAAAGGACAATGAAAGGACTTTTCAAGGAACAGACAAGTCTTAAGCTAGAGGAGGCGATAAGGACATATAGGAACTATTTTCAACTTTAGTAAATGTGTGGTCAACTATTACCTTTCTGTTGAAGGTCATCAACCACTGATTGTAAAAATATGTGGACACGAATTGGTCTAAGTGGAGGTAGACAAATTTTTGATCTTTTCGGATCTTTTTTTTTTTTTGGTCTACTTTTCCAGCGTAGACACATCACTTGCGTGTGGGCCAATCACTTCGCCTTGTGTTCATCCGCTTGCTTTTGGCTGTGTTTACACCTCATGCGAGTTGGGAGGTCATGAGGTCTGAGAACCTTACCAAATGTTGCCAGGGGATAACGTATATACAAGGATTTTGATGTCGGGGGGAGGGGGTGGAGGGTGATTGGGGGGGTGGAAGACAAGGTAGGCGCCCTGGCCAACACCTCTTGGTGATGAGGGCGAAGATGTTAACGTATAAGAAAGATGTTGATGTAAAGGGTTGTCAAAGTGTTGATTTCTCGAGTGTTGTGTACGCCATCAGCCAAGTGTGTACGCCATCAACAGCCATGTCAGAACAACGTCTTGATAAAATCCGCATGGGGCTAAATGAAAACAGTGACCGGAGGAAACAATAACCACTTGCTGGAGCGCCGACAGGTAAAATCAAACTTTGATCAAATTCACTTTTTAAAATATTCATATAACATCTTTATATGCTGTAGACTATGTGTGTGTGTGTGTGTGTGTGTATGTATGTATGTAAAAAAAAAAGGGGGAGGGTAAATTGGGAAGGGTAAATGGGGGAGTGATGCAACAGCTTTTCGCCTTCTTTGACACTGTTTCGGAGGCGTGGTGACCCGAGAATTAAAACGCTTGGATTCCGGACCGAGGGGCTAGAGTTCGAATCCCTGAGAAAACAGAGTCCAAGTCAAATGGTACCTAATATAAGTATAAATAAAGCTGGTTGGTCGTCGTGGTAGTTAACCCTCGGCTATAGAGGCAGATGACCTTGACCTCACCCCCTTTCCCCAACTGATCGCAAGATCTCGATGGGATGCCGTTTTTGACACTGTTTCAGTTTTGCACATGTATCTTTTGCTCTGCAGCTGTTTCATATTATGACACTCGAGCAAAGATCTGTCCTGCTACAGACAGAAGTGCAATGCCTCGATAGCTGGAGCAGTCAGACTTGTCACCCATTTGGTATAGGGATATGATTAGGGAATCTCGAAGTTCAGGTGGGACCACGCACTTCTCCCAGCATAGAGCGAACAAGTCTGTTAGCCTCTCGGTTAGGGACGAACTATATATAGGGCGACACCACCCATTTTAAATATTTCAGCGGGAAGTCCATCAGAGCCATGTGCCTTGTGTTTTTTGAGTTTAGATATTGCTGTCTCAATTTCCTCAAATGTCCTCAATTATATATGTATATATATAATAATAATAATCTTTATTGTCCGTATGGAAATTTGTCTTACAATTTGTGCATTACACCAAACAAAAAAAAACATTATAACTACAAGAAACCAAAGTGTACATTCACACCAGACTCACTCATAATTTACATGTGACAAAGTTTATACCATTTATATATATATATATATATATATATTGAACGTATAAAAATAAATCAATGTCCAGGAAGTGAATATAAACAAATCGATTTTTTTCCGCATAAAAATTCTTATTTTTATATCTTCGATTCGTTGCACTAGAAGTTAATAAGTCATTGCGTTATTACTAAATGAATGTTGCGTTATTACTAAATGAATGTTGCGTTATTACTATATAAATGATTGCGTTATTACTAAATGAATGTTGCGTTATTACTAAATGAATGTTGCGTTATTACTATAGAAATGATTGCGTTATTACTAAGTAAATGATTGCGTTATTACTAAGTAAATGTTGCGTTATTACTAAGTAAATGTTGCGTTATTACTAAGTAAATGTTGCGTTATTACTAAGTAAATGTTGCGTTATTACTAAGTAAATGATTGCGTTATTACTAAGTAAATGTTGCGTTATTACTAAGTAAATGATTGCGTTATTACTAAGTAAATGTTGAGTTATTACTAAATAAATGTTGCGTTATTACTAAGTAAATGATTGCGTTATTACAAAGTAAATGTTGCGTTATTACTAAGTAAATGATTGCGTTATTACTAAGTAAATGATTGCGTTATTACTAAGTAAATGTTGCGTTATTACTAAGTAAATGATTGCGTTATTACTAAGTAAATGATTGCGTTATTACTAAATAAATGATTGCGTTATTACTAAGTAAATGATTGCGTTATTACTAAGTAAATGATTGCGTTATTACTAAGTAAATGTTGCGTTATTACTAAGTAATTAATTGCGCCATTAGGCCTACTAAATAACCGACTGCACACACGCACACACTAAACAGTGCTAACGACACTTTAGCATTCCTTAGTTTCTGTATCTCAGAACAGCGACTCCACCCCAACACTTTCATTGAGACTTGAAGTGGCTATGTTATCATCAAGGGGGGAGGAAGTCTTATACCATGATTTCCTGTACAACAGTGGTCGCCAAAAAAGTGCAGACTACCCCCACATCCTTTTTAAGTTCCTACCTAAAGATAACTTACCCTAAATAAAACTAAGTCAAGTTCCCATTTCAGACCTTGCGATCTATACAGCAGATGGTGAAAAAGTCATTTGTTTCAGAGGTCCATGGATAACGAGGGTGTCATTTGACCAGCACAACGACCAACCGCCTTTAGTTTTCCCCAGCTAATGTACCCATAAGACTCAGAGGCGCCCTAAAGATTTCGAAATTAAAAATTTCACTCTCCACCAGGATTTGAACCCGCTTTACCAGTCAGCCACCACGACTCCTAACTAACTTAGGAAAAAAAATAACAGTGAAAGTAATAAAAACCCAGAATGTCATACATAGCCAATCTCCCCAGAATGTCATATATAGCCAATCTACCCAGAATGTCATACATAGCCAATCTACCCAGAATGTCATACATAGCCAATCTACCCAGAATGTCATACATAGCCAATCTACCCAGAATGTCATACATAGCCAATCTACACAGAATGTCATACATAGAAAAATCTACCCAGAATGTCATACATATAGCCAATCTTCATTTTTCGAACAATGAAAGCCTTCTATAAATTAAATGATGGGGGACATTGTCTGACGAAATGAGAACCACTGGAGCTAAAACAATGAAGCATCGTGCTATCTCCGCAATCTCTTCGCAGACTTTGGATTTCATGTTTTACCTTCAGCGTCACTCTTTTATCAAACACTTCTTTGAATTTATCACCTGGCCACTTGAGATAAGTTGATGGATCCTACTTGTTTCCGAGGCATGAGATTGAAGTCATGTGATTCTCGGCAGCAGACGTGAAGCTCACTTGACTATATATTTAAAAAAGAAGTATTCAAGTTAATCCAAGGGTTTCTTTTCATCATAGACTTTTTTTTTCAATGGTTAATTCGACTTTAGCTTGATGATGTATTCTAACTGACCCCATATAGGATAAAAGTTCCCCTTTAGAGTTTGTGATCTATAGGGCAGATGATGTAAAGTCCTCTGTTTCTGAGGCTAACGGTTAACGAGGGTGTCATGTGGCCAGCACAACGATCGATCGCCTTTACTTTTTCCAAACTTTTACCAGGTAAACATTAGCGCTGGGTGGACTCAGAGGCGCCCAAAGGTACCGAAATTAAAAATCCCAGTCTCCATCAGAATTCGAAACGGGGACCTCCCGTTCGAAAGCCAGCGTTTTACCGACTAGCCACCGTGAAACCGCATATAGGATAAAAAGTTTGATTTTTTTTTTACCATGGTAAACGGGTTTTCAATTTATATGTAAAAAAAAATTATTATTTTAGAACATCCACACAAAAAAACGCACTTTTAATCAAATTGGACAAAAATCTTTCGAATACCGTTGTATGTTTGTTGTTTGTTATTGTCGTTGGGTATCGTTGGGGGGGGGGGGGGGTATTCTTTTACCACCTAATAACTTCCTACCTCCGGTACCATCATCTGGCCACCTAATAACTTCCTACCTCCGGTACCATCATCTGGCCATCCTACCTCCGGTACCATCATCTGGCCACCTAATAACTTCCTACCTCCTGTACCATCATCTGGCCACCTAATAACTTCCTACCTCCGGTACCATCATCTGGCCACCTAATAACTTCCTACCTCCTGTACCATCATCTGGCCACCTAAAAACTTCCTACCTCCGGTACCATCATCTGGCCATCCTACCTCCGGTACCATCATCTGGCCACCTAATAACTTCCTACCTCCGGTACCATCATCTGGCCACCTAAAAACTTCCTACCTCCTGTACAATCATCTGGCCACCTAATAACTTCCTACCTCCTATACCATCCACTATTTTCATCTACTTGCCTCCCCACTGACACACTTTCCTGATGACGTCATTCTCTCTAACTACAAAAGCAATTCTCCCTACATTTTACTTGCTCACTTTCTCCAAACGGGATATGACGTATTAGCAGTTCGATCATCTCACTGTGCAGAGCTCTTGAGTCTACTGGTTATACAGTTGGCACACATGCCTTTTCTTTGTGTCAGTAGATCTAGAACCGTTGTTTAAGTGGGTCCTGTGCTGTGATCCAGATATTTGACGTACAAACCTTAACTTCTAAAAGCATGAAAACATGCAAGTATACTAGTCCTGATTAGTTGTGATTCTTTTTTTTGATCATTTTTCGTTACGCAGGAATTGCAGACCAAAATGTGTATACGTCACATTTATAACTGAATAACTGTTTGTTATATAGTTAGTTTTCACTGAGTTGAATATGTACAACACATTATACTATCACTTTCCATGAATAGTAACATAATTGTTACCTATGTTGGTCTCTGTGATTCACATCTTTCCTCAAGGCGGGATCTTTTCAACAGTGCAAAGTCCATTTCTTACTCCCCCTGAAGTTAAACTATAAGGGACACAAACCTATTGGCAAGCAACATTCCAAAACAATATTATATCCAGAATATCTGACCATTTTTTATGCGGAAATTTCATTTCGTTTCGGACCAAAAAATAAAATAACATAAAATAAACTGTCTTCTTGAAACCAGCAGTGCTGGGAGAAACTAGATCTAATCTTAAAAATCATTTCATAATGCTTTCTTTTTTTTTTTTTTTCATCCCAAATAACTCCGATAGAAATTAAATTATGGGTATAGCAGACGACAACAGTTTCCCTCCACAATTTAAAGCAAGTCTGGCCAGAGAACTACAATATTAAGAAACCAAAATAGATTTGAGTTTTTATCCCCAACGGCCTGAGACCTGAAATATGAGTCTGGGTCTGAAAATGTGCCAAAGACCATCTCTGAAAGACAAAAACAGCCTTGAACAGTTTCCTGTAAAGCCACTTCTGTCGCGCTAGCCTCCCACCCCCCCACCCCCTTTCCAGGCCTGGAAATCTACTGTGAAGCGTTTCACGGGAAACATTTTTCCACCGGGAACTGCCCCAAGGGTTAGAGAAAATGTAATGAAAGATGTAATGAAAGATGTAATGAAAGTTACTGATAGGAGGAAGGTGAGGGGACAAAGCTTGGGAGTGGTGTTTGGGAAGGGGCGGGGGAGAACAACATTGTGGGGGCGGTGTTTGACATCGAATCGATTCCGTCAGTGACATGAATAATGTCACCGGCAGTACAACAGAAATCTGCGAATCTATTACAGTCAAGATAATGCGACACACCGCCACGCCCCCTCAGTCTTAACAGCTCAAGTGATGTCCAGCATTAGTACTGAATTTAAAAAAAAAAGACCAACAGGTGTCGCCTTGGAGTAGAAATCGATCTGATTCTACGGGACATCACGATATCGACTTTATCTGATCATGTCGATTGGTACCGGTGTATTTTGATTACTGCTATCGATTACACGCTTAATGCACTCCTGACACCGGCATCGCATGGATGTATTTGTATCGATTTCTGCTATTGAATGCCATCGATATTTTTTGTCGCTGTATCGGTAAATGGGGAGACTGTAAAAATGTTTGACATCAGCTGTGTTAGCGAGTATAGGATCAGTTTCGTTACGAAGCAGTGTTAGTCGCCCGTTGCCTGCGGGCACATTCCGGATTGTTTAAAAGCTAAAATGAGCTCGAATGGTATTAAAGGAATAGTAAAGGTTATTTTCAAAAGTCGGTGTGTCTGGGGGAAAAGTTGTAATACCTTTTATAATGCCAAGATGCTGTAGCAGGGTTGTGATCTACCACCAACTATGTCTATCTCACATGTAAATGTCATAGGTAAAAGGTCAAATCACTAGCATATTTAAAAAAATCTTAAAAATGTTTTTTGAAATAAAATGAAATAAACTTGTATTTACAGATTTGCACAGTCTCCAAACGACCACAGTAACATCTGAAATACATTTTCAAATACAGGATGTTATCAGATTGTGCATTCTGCTTTCAACTCTCTCAACATGTACTTGCTGTCGCCATTTTTTTCATTCACGTGTCTGTTATTGTTATTAACTTCCGGTTAGAGAATTTAAAAAAAAAAAATAGCATACACTCCATTCATAGTATTTAAATCATTACAAAATACTAGTTTTGTTGGCCTCCTTCAGTCGTAGAATGGCAATGGTTCATTTCGTAGAGTAATTTTTCATGCGACTGTGGCGCCCTCTTCTGGAGAGACATTCACGTCCACAACGCAAATAAATGTGGCATTTGCTTATATGTTAAAGAAAACAACCATTTTCGTTTGGCTCGGTTTTTTTCTAGGGCTGGAGTCATTTCTTTCACGCTGTCTATACGTTTCCTTGTCATAGTCTTCACAGCAGCCAAATTCTCACTCAAAATAGTGCGACCTAGGGGCTATGTCTTCCCAGCATCCGAATTTTCACTCAAGATAGTGCAACCTAGGGGCTATGTCTTCCCAGCATCCAAATTCTCACTCAAGATAGTGCGACCTAGGGGCTATGTCTTCCCAGCATCCAAATTCTCACTCAAGATAGTGCGACCTAGGGGCTATGTCTTCCCAGAAGTCGACATCTCACTCAAGATAGTACGATCTAGGGCCATGTCTTACCAGCCATGGATATCTCTCTCAATAGCGCGATTTAGTGATATGTCTTCCCAGCAGTCAACATCGGTTTCCACTGCTTAGTGGTCTCGTAACAAAAAATTCTATGCACATGCTGGATAATAGGTGGCTGTGTTTGTTTTCTAAATAATATAAAAAGAATATCCCGACATTGATGGACCAGTGTACTGGCCACATATTTCCAACGTTGGCTATTGGCCTTTGAATGAAATTAAGTTCGAATAAAATTGTAGCAGCCACGTATCAAAAAGTTAAGCTCCGCCATTCTTGATCCTACTGTAAAGTACATTACCTAATAGTGCTTCAATTCTATTACCAGTGGATGTTTTTTATACGCACAAAAAGGAGACCAGATCTTGTGTTCTCTGGCCAATGATCCATTATCATTACGTGACCATTTTTTTTGTGTTTTTTTATTCTTAAAAGATATGTTGCATATTCTGACATCGAGCTTATTGAATGATATATGTACGTTGATCTACTGGCTTTCTTTGACACTAATGCCACTTTATATTCATAGGAGCAGACACAGTAGTTCATCAAACCCGGACCTCCAAATGTCCAGCGCCATACTCCGGAGTGATGCATTTAGAATCGGGAGGTCATATGGCACAATGTCTTCCAGCCATTAGCAACAAAAACTACTTGAAGGAGAGAGAGAGAGAAAAAACACGAAGGTTCATAAATATCTCTGTACTTTGTCATCCACCCCACCCCCCGTTTTTATTTTCTCTACGGATGGTGAATGTTTATTGTCCAGAATGAATACATTGTTACAGGATCGAATTTTTTTTATATTTTGTTTTTTCAGTTTGAAAACACGAAAATTCATTTATGCTGTAACCAAAATTGAAACAATATTTTTATTGGTTTCTAGATAAGAGAATTTTGTAACGGACAATATTGTTCACAGTCCTCATAGGGTAATTTCATCTACTTATATAATCTTTCAACATCCTGTATGCTTTGACTATTAGCCAGTACAGGACTAGATCGTAGATTGAACTCGTGTTGTATTACTTACGATTCCATGACGTATCCTCTGACGCAGTTGACCATCAAAATAACAGAACTTAAAGATTCCATTATCGCAAAGACCTTCCTTCAGGGAACAGAACCAGAAAAAAAAAGAAAAAGAGACAGATTGAAAAAGCGAAAGGAAGACATGGTCAAAGAATAGACGGGCCTGCCATTGAAAGACAGAGAGGAATGAAGAAAGACAGTCAAGAGATTTTGTATGGTGCCTAAACGGTCCAAGAGACTATGTCATTGAACTGTGGACTTTTAAATGACTAAAGAGTCAGCAAACCAATGTATGTCCAGACTACATTTAATAACGCTATCGCCCCTCTCAAACGATACTCGCCAAGGGCCCATGTACTACCGAAGTCACCTTTGACCAAGGTCAGATTTAAGTGACTTCTGTGTGGTATAACAAAACATCAAGGTGATATCTAAAATCTTGCCCCCCCCCCCCCCCCAAAAAAAAATGACCTCACTTGACCTACCCTAGAACTTGGTCTTGTGGCCCGGGAACACATACTCTAGTCAAAAAGAAAGTGTTTGGGTTCAAGTCGACCTATCAAGGGATTAGAACCGCTGTAAGAATGTCAACACGTGGGTGTAGGACGAACTTAACAAGGTAGTGACAGGAGCTTAAAGCACGAGCCGCTAGCGGTGTAATGTCAGCATCCATAGGGTGCGGTGACTCAGGTGGTCCATCAACGCCTGCATTGGACGTCCTAGCCCACGTGGTTCGATGACTAAACAGCGCAGAATCATAGCTAATTAAGTGACCGTGTCCCTGTAGGATAGCGTAATGGATCCGCTTTCAGAGTTCACATCAGTTCTGGTTTGATCAAACAAACGTCCAAATGACAGTGATTGGGGAAAGAGCAAGGACCAACTCAAACCTACCAAGTGACTAAAACTAACCAATCGCATTACGCTGATAGGCGATTACCCCAAAATAAAGACAATCTGTGAATGCACTTTATATCCACGGGTGAGGGGTTACCGTGGTACGCTCCTGCGTGTTCGTACAATGAGAGAAGAGAGAGAGAGGTGGAGAGTGAGAGTCAGGGGGGTAGAATGAGAGTAAAAAGCAGAAGAATAGGTAGTATTGTAATCAAGTTATATTGTAATAAAAAGTTATTTATTTGTACATCTACCTAGACTTGCGATTCTGATGAATTCACAGATATACAATGGCGAACAGCAATACCCGTTTATCGTCCAGGATACCAAGTAAACAACACGCTGAATTTAAACCACTGCGCGTTATTTCCAGATACATGGTCAATGAAGGCATGCATTAAATGCTTTTAGTAACAGTGGCCATCAAAGTTTAACCCCACGGCTACTTTCGTTTTTGTAATTATCTCCTTTGAATTCCATATGTCAAACAAATTTCATAGTAACAAGGTGTGTTTTTACCTGTGGATGTGTGAGAGTCTACTTCAGTGGAAACTAAAGACTCAAATGTCCAATGATGTGATTAAGACAACACTGCGCTGAATCCCGTGTAAACAAGATGACAGAAGTGTTCCACAACCTGGACTTCATAGCAACAACCAGTCGGCTTCTTTAAAAGTGCTGGCTAGTTAGGCTTCGTCAACTTTTTAAAAGCTTCTTCAGACCGCTCTGACTTGCTGGGAACTCTTAGCTGCTCTCGATGTTGGAGATGAAATTCTTTCTTGGTTACAAAGAGAACGACGTCTGATGAGGCTGTACTGAACAGAAAGTCTGATGAGGCTGTACAGAACAGAAAGTCTGATGAGGCTGTACTGAACAGAAAGTCTGATGAGGCTGCACTGAACAGAAAGTCTGATGAGGCTGTACAGAACAGAAAGTCTGATGAGGCTGTACTGAACAGAAAGTCTGATGAGGCTGTACTGAACAGAAAGTCTGATGAGGCTGTACAGAACAGAAAGTCTGATGAGGCTGTACTGAACAGAAAGTCTGATGAGGCTGTACTGAACAGAAAGTCTGATGAGGCTGTACAGAACAGAAAGTCTGATGAGGCTGTACTGAACAGAAAGTCTGATGAGGCTGTACAGAACAGAAAGTCTGATGAGGCTGTACTGAACAGAAAGTCTGATGAGGCTGTACTGAACAGAAAGTCTGATGAGGCTGTACAGAACAGAAAGTCTCAGAATGAGTGTGTGTGTGGGGGGGGGGGGGGGCAAATAGTCGTACCAATAACAAGAATACCGGGGTTGAATCCACTAGCGGAGACTCGAAATGCCTACCATATGAAGATGGATGTGGCACATTGGTATTAGTATCTATCTTATTGATGATCTTTCTGATCGTATAATTGATGATGGAATCAGTTTGATTGATTGAAAAGGTCTGCTTTATGATACGATGAGTATAATTAGAGTTAAGGTATTATGGGTAATTATTTTCCGCCATTAACGATAAATCTGACTAGAACCAAAACATACACGTAATTTAAATTGTATTTGTGCTTGTGTAAGAGAGAGAGGGAGAGAGAGAGAGAGAGAGAGAGAGAGAGAAAGAGAGATTGTAAACAAGTCATTTAACAAACAAAATTTAAAAAAAAATTAAGCTAATATAAGGGAAAGTACTCAAACACAATCATTGCTAAATCTCTCATGCAGCGCGGATTATCTTCCCTTTTCTATTAAAAGAACACAATGTATTATCTACCGTTACTTTGTGCTCTTCGACTATGATTAATTGTGCAAAATTGTATCTTGATTCGAGGGTGGGAGGTGGGAAAAAAACGTGTTAACCTCACACACACATACACACACACCACCACCACCAGACAGACAGACAGAATGAGCTGATATAAGCTTTGTAAAGAAACAAACAATTTGATTTCCCATTATCCCAGATTCAAAAGACAAAACAAAAAAAAGCACGCACACTTTGTGTTCCTTATTCATTACAAATGATTAAAAGTCGTGGCACAAGAACAACAGGCCAAGTATTAAACCGTACGGTTAATGGTTCAGTCCCAATCAGGAATGCTATCATGTTCACCCGGGCACCCCCCTCCCCCCCCCTTTTTTTCACTCATCCCGTCCGCTATTGACCACATCATTAGCCACCGCTACCGAAGCGCCTTCCCCTAGCTAATTATCTCTTCATAGGACGCCTGGTTTGCTTTCTGCCCTAGGGCGACACCCCGGCTACTCAACGGGGCAGCAGCTCACGCACAGTTCAAGTCTGCTCCTTGTTCTCGGCCCAAGGTTTTCACAGTGCAGTCTAAGAGGCTGTGATTGAGCTCAGGTGCTTTGGTACAGACTGGGCAGTATCCAGTTATGCAGGTGAGCTTTGATGCCAAGCGAGAAGAAAGCAATCGAAAATCAAAAGCGCGCGCAGACACACAAACGTCCCTTACACTTCAATCCGTGCGAGTAAAGGAAAGTGAAGATGTTTCATATATATATATATATATATATACCATGTATGTATTTATGGGATTTGAGATGCAATGTTAATATGTAGTTCTACAATACTATGTTCTACGATATATAGGTCATTAGTTTCTGTAACCACTTTAAGCTTTCACAGACTGCTTGACAGAAAGTCTCACTTTTTATGTTGTATCTAGTCACCCTGTACTAACCCTGTATAGAATAATATTAACAAACGGTGACATAAAAACACAATTTTTTTAAAAGTTTGTGACAGCATTGGTATTGACCTTATTCCTTAAAAGTCCGCCCAAAATAAATTCTAACCAGAGCAAAAACGTCCCATTATTTGTTTACGTATAAGTAAGGCGCGAGTCAAGATTTATGTATCTTGTAAATTGCAGACGTTACTTTAGAGAAGAAGATAATTACGTCCTACACATTTCATGTGTCAATCTCGTCATGCATGTTAATTTTGCTAAGTCGTTAGTTTTCCTGGCTGATTCAGGCAACCCATTCCTTCCTCTAATGGCACTAGGGATAATTGGATAAATAGATAAAGGGAAAGAAAATAAAGAGATGTTGTATGTTTACAATATAGAATAAGATCAAGAATGCAAGACTTTCTTTATTATATATAGAATATATATAGAATCGTAGATTTGGTCTGCGATTTTTGTCAGTATGAGAATGAATAGGTCGTGTACAGCCGTGACACAACTGAACTTTACATTTAGACAGCTACAGTATTTTTTTGTGTGTTTTTTCCCCTCTTGTTAATAATTCTCTTGGTTTCAGCCAAAGCACACTTTTTTTTTTCAAACTTTAAAGAAGAATTCTTTTTTTTTTTGTTGTTGTAATTGATTTCGGATTCTGACTCCGTGACAGTGATTTGCTAATTAGCGCGAGCAACCATGTAAGACATCAAGCCTCTTTCAAGCCTCAGCCTCATAACGCCTCTGTCGGATCGCGATGACGTCATCTAGCTTGATGCCAGGATTGTGCCAAGAAGCTCATCAGATGTATTTATGGTGGGGGGGGGGGGGGGGGAGAGGGGAGCTACACGTCTCACGACTGACACCGATGTTAAATATTTTAGACCTAACTTTTGGGGAGACACGCAATCTCAACGGGGAGGAGATGGCATAGTCGGATACTTCTAGACTTTTCCCTATCTCCTTATTTTCTCTCCCTTTATCTGGTTATCCAATAGTCTGCTATCAAAAAATGTGTTTCTCCTACTTTCCAAGGGAAATCCCAATCCTGTGCCTCAAACAAAACCCCAAAAATACCCAACAGGTGTGCTGCAAGAGTAATGTTGTTTATTGGTGGCATTTTACTAAAGAGGGCATTCATTGGAAATGAGGAACATTAGAATAACGGCTACTCCCAGACCTTTGAGTAGAGGCTGTTGGTTGAATGTCCTAGACCTTTGAGTAGAGGCTGTTGGTTTTAATGTCCTAGACCTTTGAGTAGAGGCTGTTGGTTTTAATGTCCTAGACCTTTGAGTAGAGGCTGTTGGTTTTAATGTCCTAGACCTTTGAGTAGAGGCTGTTGGTTTTAATGTCCTAGACCTTTGAGTAGAGGGCTGTTGGTTTTAATGTCCTAGACCTTTGAGTAGAGGCTGTTGGTTTTAATGTCCTAGACCTTTGAGTAGAGGCTGTTGGTTTTAATGTCCTAGACCTTTGAGTAGAGGCTGTTGGTTTTAATGTCCTAGACCTTTGAGTAGAGGCTGTTGGTTTTAATGTCCTAGACCTTTGAGTAGAGGCTGTTGGTTTTAATGTCCTAGACCTTTGAGTAGAGGCTGTTGGTTTTAATGTCCTAGACCTTTGAGTAGAGGCTGTTGGTTTTAATGTCCTAGACCTTTGAGTAGAGGCTGTTGGTTTTAATGTCCTAGACCTTTGAGTAGAGGCTGTTGGTTTTAATGTCCTAGACCTTTGAGTAGAGGCTGTTGGTTTTAATGTCCTAGACCTTTGAGTAGAGGCTGTTGGTTTTAATGTCCTAGACCTTTGAGTAGAGGCTGTTGGTTTTAATGTCCTAGACCTTTGAGTAGAGGCTGTTGGTTTTAATGTCCTAGACCTTTGAGTAGAGGCTGTTGGTTTTAATGTCCTAGACCTTTGAGTAGAGGCTGTTGGTTTTAATGTCCTAGACCTTTGAGTAGAGGCTGTTGGTTTTAATGTCCTAGACCTTTGAGTAGAGGCTGTTGGTTTTAATGTCCTAGACCTTTGAGTAGAGGCTGTTGGTTTTAATGTCCTAGACCTTTGAGTAGAGGCTGTTGGTTTTAATGTCCTAGACCTTTGAGTAGAGGCTGTTGGTTTTAATGTCCTAGACCTTTGAGTAGAGGCTGTTGGTTTTAATGTCCTAGACCTTTGAGTAGAGGCTGTTGGTTTTAATGTCCTAGACCTTTGAGTAGAGGCTGTTGGTTTTAATGTCCTAGACCTTTGAGTAGAGGCTGTTGGTTTTAATGTCCTAGACCTTTGAGTAGAGGCTGTTGGTTTTAATGTCCTAGACCTTTGAGTAGAGGCTGTTGGTTTTAATGTCCTAGACCTTTGAGTAGAGGCTGTTGGTTTTAATGTCCTAGACCTTTGAGTAGAGGCTGTTGGTTTTAATGTCCT
The DNA here is from genome assembly GCA_036873155.1 of Biomphalaria sudanica. Lineage (NCBI taxonomy): Eukaryota > Metazoa > Mollusca > Gastropoda > Planorbidae > Biomphalaria > Biomphalaria sudanica. The sequence goes on along the minus strand of JAZGLO010000624.1, from coordinate 8,072 downwards.
AGACCTTTGAGTAGAGGCTGTTGGTTTTAATGTCCTAGACCTTTGAGTAGAGGCTGTTGGTTTTAATGTCCTAGACCTTTGAGTAGAGGCTGTTGGTTTTAATGTCCTAGACCTTTGAGTAGAGGCTGTTGGTTTTAATGTCCTAGACCTTTGAGTAGAGGCTGTTGGTTTTAATGTCCTAGACCTTTGAGTAGAGGCTGTTGGTTTTAATGTCCTAGACCTTTGAGTAGAGGCTGTTGGTTTTAATGTCCTAGACCTTTGAGTAGAGGCTGTTGGTTTTAATGTCCTAGACCTTTGAGTAGAGGCTGTTGGTTTTAATGTCCTAGACCTTTGAGTAGAGGCTGTTGGTTTTAATGTCCTAGACCTTTGAGTAGAGGCTGTTGGTTTTAATGTCCTAGACCTTTGAGTAGAGGCTGTTGGTTTTAATGTCCTAGACCTTTGAGTAGAGGCTGTTGGTTTTAATGTCCTAGACCTTTGAGTAGAGGCTGTTGGTTTTAATGTCCTAGACCTTTGAGTAGAGGCTGTTGGTTTTAATGTCCTAGACCTTTGAGTAGAGGCTGTTGGTTTTAATGTCCTAGACCTTTGAGTAGAGGCTGTTGGTTTTAATGTCCTAGACCTTTGAGTAGAGGCTGTTGGTTTTAATGTCCTAGACCTTTGAGTAGAGGCTGTTGGTTTTAATGTCCTAGACCTTTGAGTAGAGGCTGTTGGTTTTAATGTCCTAGACCTTTGAGTAGAGGCTGTTGGTTTTAATGTCCTAGACCTTTGAGTAGAGGCTGTTGGTTTTAATGTCCTAGACCTTTGAGTAGAGGCTGTTGGTTTTAATGTCCTAGACCTTTGAGTAGAGGCTGTTGGTTTTAATGTCCTAGACCTTTGAGTAGAGGCTGTTGGTTTTAATGTCCTAGACCTTTGAGTAGAGGCTGTTGGTTTTAATGTCCTAGACCTTTGAGTAGAGGCTGTTGGTTTTAATGTCCTAGACCTTTGAGTAGAGGCTGTTGGTTTTAATGTCCTAGACCTTTGAGTAGAGGCTGTTGGTTTTAATGTCCTAGACCTTTGAGTAGAGGCTGTTGGTTTTAATGTCCTAGACCTTTGAGTAGAGGCTGTTGGTTTTAATGTCCTAGACCTTTGAGTAGAGGCTGTTGGTTTTAATGTCCTAGACCTTTGAGTAGAGGCTGTTGGTTTTAATGTCCTAGACCTTTGAGTAGAGGCTGTTGGTTTTAATGTCCTAGACCTTTGAGTAGAGGCTGTTGGTTTTAATGTCCTAGACCTTTGAGTAGAGGCTGTTGGTTTTAATGTCCTAGACCTTTGAGTAGAGGCTGTTGGTTTTAATGTCCTAGACCTTTGAGTAGAGGCTGTTGGTTTTAATGTCCTAGACCTTTGAGTAGAGGCTGTTGGTTTTAATGTCCTAGACCTTTGAGTAGAGGCTGTTGGTTTTAATGTCCTAGACCTTTGAGTAGAGGCTGTTGGTTTTAATGTCCTAGACCTTTGAGTAGAGGCTGTTGGTTTTAATGTCCTAGACCTTTGAGTAGAGGCTGTTGGTTTTAATGTCCTAGACCTTTGAGTAGAGGCTGTTGGTTTTAATGTCCTAGACCTTTGAGTAGAGGCTGTTGGTTTTAATGTCCTAGACCTTTGAGTAGAGGCTGTTGGTTTTAATGTCCTAGACCTTTGAGTAGAGGCTGTTGGTTTTAATGTCCTAGACCTTTGAGTAGAGGCTGTTGGTTTTAATGTCCTAGACCTTTGAGTAGAGGCTGTTGGTTTTAATGTCCTAGACCTTTGAGTAGAGGCTGTTGGTTTTAATGTCCTAGACCTTTGAGTAGAGGCTGTTGGTTTTAATGTCCTAGACCTTTGAGTAGAGGCTGTTGGTTTTAATGTCCTAGACCTTTGAGTAGAGGCTGTTGGTTTTAATGTCCTAGACCTTTGAGTAGAGGCTGTTGGTTTTAATGTCCTAGACCTTTGAGTAGAGGCTGTTGGTTTTAATGTCCTAGACCTTTGAGTAGAGGCTGTTGGTTTTAATGTCCTAGACCTTTGAGTAGAGGCTGTTGGTTTTAATGTCCTAGACCTTTGAGTAGAGGCTGTTGGTTTTAATGTCCTAGACCTTTGAGTAGAGGCTGTTGGTTTTAATGTCCTAGACCTTTGAGTAGAGGCTGTTGGTTTTAATGTCCTAGACCTTTGAGTAGAGGCTGTTGGTTTTAATGTCCTAGACCTTTGAGTAGAGGCTGTTGGTTGTAATGTCCTAGACCTTTGAGTAGAGGCTGTTGGTTTTAATGTCCTAGACCTTTGAGTAGAGGCTGTTGGTTTTAATGTCCTAGACCTTTGAGTAGAGGCTGTTGGTTTTAATGTCCTAGACCTTTGAGTAGAGGCTGTTGGTTTTAATGTCCTAGACCTTTGAGTAGAGGCTGTTGGTTTTAATGTCCTAGACCTTTGAGTAGAGGCTGTTGGTTTTAATGTCCTAGACCTTTGAGTAGAGGCTGTTGGTTTTAATGTCCTAGACCTTTGAGTAGAGGCTGTTGGTTTTAATGTCCTAGACCTTTGAGTAGAGGCTGTTGGTTTTAATGTCCTAGACCTTTGAGTAGAGGCTGTTGGTTTTAATGTCCTAGACCTTTGAGTAGAGGCTGTTGGTTTTAATGTCCTAGACCTTTGAGTAGAGGCTGTTGGTTTTAATGTCCTAGACCTTTGAGTAGAGGCTGTTGGTTTTAATGTCCTAGACCTTTGAGTAGAGGCTGTTGGTTTTAATGTCCTAGACCTTTGAGTAGATGCTGTTGGTTTTAATGTCCTAGACCTTTGAGTAGAGGCTGTTGGTTTTAATGTCCTAGACCTTTGAGTAGAGGCTGTTGGTTTTAATGTCCTAGACCTTTGAGTAGAGGCTGTTGGTTTTAATGTCCTAGACCTTTGAGTAGAGGCTGTTGGTTTTAATGTCCTAGACCTTTGAGTAGAGGCTGTTGGTTTTAATGTCCTAGACCTTTGAGTAGAGGCTGTTGGTTTTAATGTCCTAGACCTTTGAGTAGAGGCTGTTGGTTTTAATGTCCTAGACCTTTGAGTAGAGGCTGTTGGTTTTAATGTCCTAGACCTTTGAGTAGAGGCTGTTGGTTTTAATGTCCTAGACCTTTGAGTAGAGGCTGTTGGTTTTAATGTCCTAGACCTTTGAGTAGAGGCTGTTGGTTTTAATGTCCTAGACCTTTGAGTAGAGGCTGTTGGTTTTAATGTCCTAGACCTTTGAGTAGAGGCTGTTGGTTTTAATGTCCTAGACCTTTGAGTAGAGGCTGTTGGTTTTAATGTCCTAGACCTTTGAGTAGAGGCTGTTGGTTTTAATGTCCTAGACCTTTGAGTAGAGGCTGTTGGTTGTAATGTCCTAGACCTTTGAGTAGAGGCTGTTGGTTTTAATGTCCTAGACCTTTGAGTAGAGGCTGTTGGTTTTAATGTCCTAGACCTTTGAGTAGAGGCTGTTGGTTTTAATGTCCTAGACCTTTGAGTAGAGGCTGTTGGTTGTAATGTCCTAGACCTTTGAGTAGAGGCTGTTGGTTTTAATGTCCTAGACCTTTGAGTAGAGGCTGTTGGTTTTAATGTCCTAGACCTTTGAGTAGAGGCTGTTGGTTTTAATGCACACATATTTTAAATAGAATAGAGAAACAATGTCCTTACAGTTTTAACAAAAATATATGTTTTTTTTTATAGTTATAATGTTTTGTTTGGTGTAATGCACAAATTGTAAGACAAATTTCCTTACGGACAATAAAGATTATTTTTATTATTATGTTAGAAATGAACGAGTAGTCATTCTCTGGCGCTGCCAGGGTCGAGTTTCGCTAAAGAGAAACAAAATTCATCGCAGTCCCTTTAACAGTTTCCACTGAGGAATTTTCTGGTGATGTGGCAGGTCTGCAGCAGTACCGCCCTCTGACAGGCAACGAAGATGTTCCTAGGAATGTTAAGGGCCTTGAAGGTGTCTGTGAGGTCAGTTGTTATTATCCCCTCGGTTGATATAACAATGAGGTATATTGTTATTTTGGACAATTTCCATAGACGCTTAATCTCCAAGCCTATGTTCCCATATTTTCTTTGTTTTTCTATCTCAGTTTTTCTTAAATTATGAGACAGTGGTACGGCGATATCGATAATGGTAGCGTTTTTTTTCTTTTTTATCGATGAACAGCAGATCCGGGCGATTGAAATCTACCGTTTTGTCGGTCAGAATAGGCCTATCCCAGTATAGCAGATGTTCAGTAGACTCGAGAACCTCTTGCGGAGAGTATTTATAATAAGAGGGAGTGTCCTTACCGATCAATTTGGACGTCAAAAACCGGGTTTTGGTGTATTAACTTTGCAACTTGGTTATGGCGACCAAGGTAGGCTGATTCTGATAGGGCTGGACATCCTGCCATAATGTGTTCAATCGACTCGCCCACATGTCCACATTTTTTGTCCTGATTACTCTGTCCTGTATTGCTGTAACAAAGCCTTCTGTTTCAGGGTAGAGATGACCTGCTTTGAGCCATGTTAAGGAAGCAGCCTTGTCGATGTTGTCCCGCATCCTTCACGGGCAGGTATAACCTTATGGTGGAGGACTTGGGGTGTGGTGTAGGCATCGAAACTTGGTTAGTAATTTTCTAGTGAGTCTGTCAATGTCATGTAGGTCGGTGTCAGACCATATGATCACACCGAACGTGTAAAGGAGCACTGGGACGGCCCAGCTGTTTATTGCAACGATGAGATTACTGCCAGACAGTTTGGTGTTGAGGATTATTAACTCTTTGCTTATATTTACCAAGAAGGTCCTCTTTTAATTTCTTATGGTTTATCTTGGCATTCTGGTTTATTCCAAGATATTTATAGAGAGAGGCAGAGTTCAATTCCTCGATGCCTTCAAATGCAATGTTGGTGTTCGTTGCCTTGCCCTTTTTAATGCCTCTGATGCCACACTTATCCAGGCCAAAAGATATACAGATATCGTCACTAAAGCATTTTACCGTTTTGATTAAGGTGTATATATAACTCTCAAGAGATTAGTTTACTAATTTTGAGCAAGGACAACTTAAAAATAATAATCCTATTTTAAACAGCTGAATCAACCTTTGTAAGAGCAATTATTTGAATTTAATAACTAATGAGTGATAGATTTAAAACCAAAAAGCAGCGTTCTTTTTACATTCCCAAATCCCAACCCCCCCCCCGAACAAAAATCATTGTTAAGCGAATGTATAAATCTACTTAGAATATATAAAATTCTAATGAAAAGACTTATAGATTCAGACTTAGAAGACGGTACAAAAATTTTTTGCATACATTTATTTTTTAAACTCTTTAATGAATACACAAGGGATACAGATGTAGATTGCCTTGACCTCAAGACCAAATTTAATTTTAGAAGCTAACGTTTCGGAAAATTTCTAAAGTTCAAACCAGTTTTTCCCACGTGGCCAATAAAGTAGTCATTCTTTTCACTGTTAATATTAATAGCAGGAGATGTAGAGTCAAATCCAGGGCCTAGATCTAAAGATAGATGCAACATCTGCAAAAAAGTATGCACCATGAAACAGAAAGCCATTCAATGTGACACCTGCGATGAATGGTACCATGCATCATGTCTCCATATGAATACACCTGTGTATTATGCCTTAGGCAACAAAGATGCATCATGGCACTGTGTACCGTGTGGGTTACCTCAGTTTACATCAGGACTGTTTGATTCCTTTGATGCGGACACTTCTAACCCATACAACATCTTAAACACCATCCCAAAACCAACTCACCAACCACTAGCCAGATCCACTCCTGTTAAACCTAAATCTACTAAAATTAATACAACAGCCTCACTAAACAAACCTCCTAAAGAAGTAATACCAAAATACCTTAAAACCTTAGTAATAAATTTTCAAAGTATTAGGAACAAAACAGCAGACTTAGAAATTTTATTAGAATGTGAGAAACCAGACATAATTGCAGGAACAGAAACTTGGCTACATCCTGAAATTTATAATGCAGAAATTTTCAATAGTAATTATGAAATTTTTAGAAAAGATAGGGCTGATAATCATGGAGGAGTTCTTTTAGCAATAAAAAACACTCTTATAGCTGAAGAAATTACCTTACCTAACTCAAAAAACATAGAATCTACATTTTGTAAAATTAATACCAACTCAACATCCCTTATAATAGGCAGCATTTACAGACCACCAAATTCTAGTTTAGAATACATGCAGGAACTATGTAATCAGATTACTACACTTAAAGAGACAAATAAAAATGCAGTTTTTTGGATTATGGGTGACTTCAACCTACCTGATATAAATTGGAAAACACTAACCATAGATAAACACCAAAACCTTAAGGACATAAATGAGCTTTTCATAGAAACTTTACACAACCTAAGTTTAGATCAAATCATTAAAAAGCCAACTAGATTAAACAACACATTAGATCTCTTCTTAACCAACAGACCTGGATTAGTAGTTGATTATGATATTATCCCTGGTCTATCAGACCATGAGATCATAAAAATACACAGTCAGATAAAAGCAGTAGCCAATACAAAAACCAAAAGAAAAATCTTACTCTGGAATAAATGTAACCTAACACAACTACACCAAGCTGCATTAAACTTTCAACAAACATTCTTATTAGAAAAAGACATTAACCAACCAGTCGATGACCTCTGGAATTTCATTAAAATCCATCTTAAAAGCATTATAGAAAATCATATACCAACTAAATACACATCAAACAAAATAAATAAATGCTGGTTTAATAATAGACTAAAGAAGCTTTGTAAACAGAAGGAAAACCTATATAGAAAATTTAAAGAAACCAAGGCAGAAAGAGTTTACAAAAAGTATATAAAAATTAAACACCTAACCCAAAAAGTAAGCAGACAGCTGCAGAGTGAATACATAAACAATGTAATATCTAAAGATAACAACAAAAACCTATGGTCATACATTAAGTCTAAGAAAATGGAAACAACAGGCATAGCGCCATTAAAAGATGAACATAACATAATACATAATGATAATGAAACTAAAGCAAACATCCTAAACAAATACTTTGCATCAGCATTCTCAGCCCCAGGAGACAAAGACATATTTCTTAATTTGAACCAAGTAGACAACATAGAAGATTTAGTAGTACAAGAAAATGGAATTAAAAAACTATTAGCCAACACCAAACCAAATAAAGCGTCTGGACCTGATGGTATTCCAGCTAGATTACTCAAAGAACTAAGCAATGAGCTAGCCCCAGTGTTCAAAATACTCTTTCAGGCATCGCTTAACCAGGGCAGAGTACCAAAGGACTGGAAAGAAGCTAATGTCACCCCCCTATTTAAAAAAGGAGAAAAATCTGATCCAGGAAACTACAGACCAGTATCACTTACCAGCATCACATGTAAAATACTAGAACACATAATATGTAGCAACATCATAAACCACTTAGACAAACATAATGTCCTCACCCCATACCAACATGGCTTTAGGAAATATAGATCATGTGAAACACAACTAATAGGACTAATTGATGATTTCTCAAAAGGTTTAGATAATAGTGAACAAATAGATGCTATCTTACTAGATTTTTCCAAGGCTTTTGACAAAGTTCACCACCATAGTTTGCTTAAAAAATTAAAATATTTCGGCATTAACGGTCCACTGCATCAGTGGATTAAAGATTTTCTGATAGGGAGAGAACAAACTGTAATAATAAATGGCTCTAAATCAACACCAATAACAGTAAACTCAGGTGTACCTCAAGGAACAGTCTTGGGTCCACTACTATTTTTAATTTACATAAATGATTTACCAAATTGCATTAGTTCAGGAACAAAAGTCAGATTATTTGCAGACGATTGCATAATATATAGAACAATAAAAACAAAACAAGACACATATATTTTACAAAGAGAATTAGATGAATTACAGAAATGGGAATCAAATTGGAGCATGTCTTTCCACCCAGAAAAATGTCAGTTGTTAAGAGTAACAAAAAAAATTAAACAAATTAATTCCACTTATCTTATTCATGGCAAACCAGTAACACAGACTAAAAACTCAAAATACCTAGGTGTTATAATAAATGAAAAACTGTCA
>JAZGLO010000623.1:0-27345 GCA_036873155.1 Biomphalaria sudanica | reverse complement strand
AGATTTTGTGGATCTATTCTGACATTTTTTTCTCACTTTTTTCTTTTTATCAGGGTGGCACCGTCTCAAATAATGCTTAAGTTTAATTGATTTCATACAAAGACTCTTATTATAGACAACCGCTTATTTAACAAGGAAATAAATTATCAACGCTTTAAAATCAAGATTTCTTTTTGTTAAATATTAGTTACATGTAGACAAAATTAACTATTTAGATTAGTATTGTAATTAAATACGACTATTTTACTTTTGAATTTATAATATTGAAATTAATATTTATAATTAAGGTACAAATCATTTATAAGTGTTTGAAATAGTGACACTAATGGAGTGTGAAAATTAAAGTCATAGACCCCCATGGACAGCTCATAGACCCCCAATTTAGTTTTTCACTTTCGTAGACCCCTTGGAAGTCTTCGTAGACCCCTGGGGGTCTATATAGACCACTTTGGGAATCACTGGTCTAGACCATCGATCCCTTAAAGCCAACTCGATGTTGATTTGGTCTATACACAGAGATATGTTAAAGTTTTATTTAATGTTGCCCCCCCCCCAGCTCCCGTTCATTCCTCCCTTCAGACATTTGATGTTTGAACACTAGAGGTTCTCAATGACATTTACACTTGCCCCCCATTTTTTTTGTTTACTTTAACTATTTGTATAGAGTAGTCTTTCTTGTTCAGAACTGCAGAGAACCTAGACATTAACCCATTCTTTTTTAGCGGCCCCCCGAAAGGGGAAAAGACGCTATTAGTTTTGTGCAAAATGTCCGTCCGTCTGTCCGTCCGTCCCGTTTAGATCTCGTAAACTAGAAAAGATATTGAAAATCCGACATCACAATATTTTTGACCATTCAAAGTTCTGATGCAACGGCTCCTTTTTTTTTTCTCAAAGCGAAATATCTCATTTTTAAAATCAGTTTTGCAAGCATTTTTTAAAATAGAAAAAGCTAATTAGTATGCATTATAAGTTAGACCTAATTTAAAACGAATTAAAATCTTGTAAACTCCATTTTCATGAGCTTTAGTATAACCGGCAGTACATTAATTTTATATTTCCTTTTGAGGATTCGAATAAAGAGATTGAACATTTTGCAAAACAATTAGATCAATTATATGACATCAGTTAGGCCAGGGGAGGTGCGGTGGCTGAGCGGTAAAGCGCTTGGCTTTCGAACCGGGGGTCGCGGGCTCGAATTCTGGTGAAGAATGGGTTTTTTAACTTTGGAATCTTTGGGCGTCCACTCAGCTCTAATGGGTACCTGACATTAGTTGGGGAAAAGTAAAGGCGGTTGGTCGTTGTGCTGGCTACATGACACCCTCGTTAACTGTAGGCCACAAAAACAGATGAACTTAACATCATCTGCCCTATAGACCCAAGGTCTGAAAGGGGAACTAGTTAGGCCAGGTTCACATCTAACTTTACATTCACTTTCACCTATCCTTTGATCTGCTGGACCGTTGGGGAACTACACAAGATCTGTTAACCTTCTTTCTCCATTCTTATCTCTCATTTGTCTTTGATATACTTTCATTCGGATGTTTTTTTCTGAAAATATTGAAGCCTGCCTGATTGGAACCCTTCGGGGCCGATTTTGAGTTTGTGTTTCCACACAAACTGTCTTTTGTAACCTTGTGTTTTTTTTAAACTTTTTAACTTTAACTTTTTAAACTGATGTTATCAAGTTGTTTCAGAAATGTTTGACTTCCCACCTACCCAAGCCCTCTCTCCTTGAAAATCAGATAGAAATAATGCTAGTCAAAAAAAAAGATGTATGATTTTTTTTAAACTTAAGATAATAACGGCAATGTCTTCGATTTCGAAAATTAAGAATGGGTGCAGTTATTTCACATGACAATTCAAACCCAGTGGCGACCTACTTATTTGAGGATGGCACTCTCTATGCATTTAAAAAAAAAATAGTTTTTATTATGTTTTTTATATTGTTTGTTAACATGGTATTTAATAGTTTACATAACTTTGTATTCCACTTTACAAATACAATTACTTTTTGAGATTACTGGCAGTATTCTGAAAACTATTTGTTTCAATATTTTTTACTAATTTATTTTACATTCCATTCTCAATGCAAATTTTAAAATCAAGAATTTGGCTTTTATATAATGTAAAATACAGTTCTAACTATATGAGAATCTTTCTTGTAACACAATATGTACTACAAATGTGGCTAGGTGAGAATCCTTGCTCTGTAAAGTAAAAATCTGACTTTATGAGAATCCTCGAGTCTTACAAAGACTAACGTCAATTCTTTTGTAATTGTCAATCTGTCTCGCAGCAGATGTCTCCAGGCCAGTGAGTGGCAGGCGTTGGCTTGTTTTAATTACTTACATGGACTGTAGAAAAAGGGCCCCATGTTTATTTTATTGGTCCTATTGATTTCAACTGGTAATCGTGGCCCCTTTTCTTCTCGACACTTTTTATTGTTGTCTGCAGCAGACGTCGAGTCTTTAACTGTTCAAATCAACCACACAATAAAATATGTTTTCTCTTCATTCTTCTCTTTGACCTGATGAGCGGCTCTGAAATTTATTGGACCAAGTAGGCTGTGACATTATTTAGACTTTGCTTTATCATGAAACCTCATTTTGAATCATCTTGCCTCTTTAAATATTGAAATTGTGTTTGATATGCGGCCCGCCGATTACATTTATTTTGCCTAAGGCCTTTGTTCATAAACATGACCAAAAAGTCAGTCACATTTATAGTTAGATTTCTTTTGTATTTCTTTGTGTGTGCAACTTTTGAGTTGTTTTTCCCCCAAAAGATTTCTTATTTCTTCGTGTTCAGTTCAATTACAAAAGAATTGTAAGACTCGAGGATTCTCATAAAGTCAGATTTTTACTTTACAGATTCTCACCTAGCCACATTGGTACTATATATTGTGTTACAAGAAAGATTCTCATATAGTTAGAACTGTATTTTACATTATATTAAGGTCAAATTCTTGAATTTAGAATATTATGTTTGATATGCGACCAAAAAGTCAGTCACATTTATAGATAGATTTCTTTTGTATTTTTGTGTGTGTGCCACTTTTCAGTTGTTTTTTTCCCCCAAAAAGATTTCATATTTCTTCGTGTTCAATAGCTTAGTTAGGTATTTGTAGACATATAGTATATATTTCATGACCTGGAGATACACAAACTTCACAAAATCATTGCTATATTTTCATTCTTTTAAAAATTGCCTAAGAACTTCCTGATTAAGACAATAAGACCTTTTTACAGTTTACCCCTCTCCTCACAATATATATATATATATATATATATATATATAATTTATTTTTGTAGAAATAGTTAATTAAAATCAAAATCAATATCTTGAAATGAATCTCTTTTTTTTTTATTAAAATGTATCTAACAAACTAAAAGTATAATTAATGCCCCTACTTGTCATTATTGATTTCCAATACAGTTCAAAGAAACAATAAATCATGAAATGATCAGCAAATGACAGTTTTATTCCATCCTTAAACTGATTTTAGCCTCTCACGTCTTTTCATTCTTTGTTCAACTGAATACAAATCTGTCGGCCTGCTATAAAAAGAGCTAGATAAACTCTGGCTCAGATATAAATAATAAAAAAAAGAGATGAATGAATTAACTCTTGCTCAGACCTACATCAAACCTAGATGAATGAATTAACTCTTGCTCAGACCTACATCAAACCTAGATGAATGAATTAACTCTTGCTCAGACCTACATCAAACCTAGATGAATGAATTAACTCTTGCTCAGACCTACATCAAACCTAGATGAATGAATTAACTCTTGCTCAGACCTACATCAAACCTAGATGAATGAATTAACTCTTGCTCAGACCTACATCAAACCTAGATGAATGAATTAACTCTTGCTCAGACCTACATCAAACCTAGATGAATGAATTAACTCTTGCTCAGACCTACATCAAACCTAGATGAATGAATTAACTCTTGCTCAGACCTACATCAAACCTAGATGAATGAATTAACTCTTGCTCAGACCTACATCAAACCTAGATGAATGAATTAACTCTTGCTCAGACCTACATCAAACCTAGATGAATGAATTAACTCTTGCTCAGACCTACATCAAACCTAGATGAATGAATTAACTCTTGCTCAGACCTACATCAAACCTAGATGAATGAATTAACTCTTGCTCAGACCTACATCAAACCTAGATGAATGAATTAACTCTTGCTCAGACCTACATCAAACCTAGATGAATGAATTAACTCTTGCTCAGACCTACATCAAACCTAGATGAATGAATTAACTCTTGCTCAGACCTACATCAAACCTAGATGAATGAATTAACTCTTGCTCAGACCTACATCAAACCTAGATGAATGAATTAACTCTTGCTCAGACCTACATCAAACCTAGATGAATGAATTAACTCTTGCTCAGACCTACATCAAACCTAGATGAATGAATTAACTCTTGCTCAGACCTACATCAAACCTAGATGAATGAATTAACTCTTGCTCAGACCTACATCAAACCTAGATGAATGAATTAACTCTTGCTCAGACCTACATCAAACCTAGATGAATGAATTAACTCTTGCTCAGACCTACATCAAACCTAGATGAATGAATTAACTCTTGCTCAGACCTACATCTAAAATAGGATGTAAAAAGAGACAAAGAAGACAATCATTAGTTAATTGGAAAATGAAAAGTTCAGAAATTGACCACTCCATGGTTATGTACTGGAATTAGTCATGTACTAATCATGTACTAATCCTGGTTTAGTACTACTGTTTATCTCAATGTTCTGTACTTTTTGTTCATTGCACGTACTAACGTAAACACGTCGTTTGGACTCGATGCATCCCAAAGTGGTGTTTGTAGTTGTGGTTTTGTTTTTGTTTTTCATCTGCACAACTTCAATAGAGACAACAAATTCATTTTTCGCCTGACTGACTTTAATGTTGACGCCAACAAGCCGCTACTTATCGCTTGACTTGAAACGAAAAGTTTATTTCAACAAATCATCATAATTCTTAGGCTCATTATCGGCTTTCTGGTGCTTTCTGAATGCGCCATCTCCCCACTCCTCCCTTCTCACTCCGTGGTACCCCGAAACCCCACTCCTCCTGCGACCAACGTGAAATTATTGAAAGTAATCAAACTACAGAAACATTTTTTTCCCCTCGCACACACACGCACGCGCGCACAAACATTAGAACAAAAATGAAAGAGATAATAAAAGCTGTTACTTTAATTTAATCAGAAATGATAATTCAAGATTTTATTGACACAAACTCAATTTCTGACTGAGACAAAGTCTAACGCTGCAGCCATAACATTTGAGAATGTCTTAGCAGACTACTACGTTGAAAGTGAAGACAAGACTTTAAAGAAATGTTTCATTTAGGGAGGGTTTAGATAATCAGTTTGAAACAAACTACAGGGAAGATGTTTATGTAATAGTTCTATAACTTTTTTTAGGCGTCGTCTCTAATTTGTGTCTGTGTCTTCCTGTCTGTCTGTCATGTTTAGGTATCAAACGCTTAGCGCGCTATTGAAAATCCAAATGTACCATCGCCTTTATATTGGTTGCAATAGATGCTAAGATTAAATGTAAATCTTTTCAGCACTGCTAGGTCCTACAGATCTCTTCAGCACTGCTAGGTCCTACAGATCTCTTCAGCACTGCTAGGTCCTACAGATCTCTTCAGCACTGCTAGGTCCTACAGATCTCTTCAGCACTGCTAGGTCCTACAGATCTCTTCAGCACTGCTAGGTCCTACAGATCTCTTCAGCACTGCTAGGTCCTACAGATCTCTTCAGCACTGCTAGGTCCTACAGATCTCTTCAGCACTGCTAGGTCCTACAGATCTCTTCAGCACTGCAGGTCCTACAGATCTCTTCAGCACTGCAGGTCCTATGATCTTTTCAGCACTGCTAGGTCCTACAGATCTCTTCAGCACTGCTAGGTCCTACAGATCTCTTCAGCACTGCAGGTCCTATGATCTTTTCAGCACTGCGAGGTCATGTAGATCTCTTTTGCCTTCATGTCCTTCAGTTTTCTTCAGCACTATAAGGTCCTGTGATCTCTTCAGCACTACGATGTCTCCTCAACACTATAAGGTCTTGTAAGGCAAAAAATGTCACAACTTGCAAACTTGGTTACAAAAAAAAAATAAAAAAATGGCACAACCGTTGAAAAATGATTCAAAAGTTAATATGACCCAGAGGAGGGGGATAGGTTGGGGCTTATTACTCTTTCATTATGTCCTATACCAGAAACTGTTCACCGCCCTTACTTAACAACATGACCAATTCAACTGCGTCTAATACTAAATAAAGTGTACACCCCAACAGCCGTCATCATCTCCCCCATTTTTTTTTCCTGGTGCGACTTTCTTTTTCGGCACTCTTCTCTGTCTTCACCGAGTCGGTGCAAGAGTTTTCGGATGAGAAAATGACTACGCCGCTGAGTGCAGATATCATAGGCAAAGCAATAATAATAATAGTTTGCAATAAATAATATTATTGTAGGCGAAGACATCACACGATCGCGCACAGACTCGCACATCTCTGCACTTGACGACCGCTGGGTCTGATAGCTGCCGCAAGCGATGACTTCAAAGGCTGGAAGGAGTTGAAGCGGATCCAGGAAAATCTGGAATATGGCATTGCAGCTAGAAGCAGAGTTGAAGAGTTGGTCGAAGGAGGGCATGGGGGCGTTCCCGGTAGGTTTTATTTGTAAGAATAGGTCAGTGGATATAATGGACAGTCTAGGGGTTCGCTTCAGCGATCTACTTGTGTCTTTTGAAATCCCAATGTATGTTTATAATTTCTTCTTGTTAGTCTTTTGTTTATAAGTTCTAGTTTTCAGTAATTAAGGCAATAAATACAATGAAGAAATATAAAGAAAAGAAAGCAATATAGAGAATTGTAAGGGGCTATATAAAGTAACCTAAAAAACAAAAAGGCGAATAAATATTAAGACTGATTTTGAAGAAAAAAAAAATTAGACTAAAGAAAGCCAGGACACTGTATAGAAAGATCAATGCTACCAACCGAATAAAAAAAAGTACTTTGTGCTAGAACTTGATTTAACATTACTTTTAAGTACACAAAAGTTTGCCCATATATAAACCATATAGCCATTTTACACATTCTTTATTCTGTGCATCAGAAACACTCTAATAATAAGCCAGGATAGTTACATCACATACAATTGTACAATAGCTTATAGAACAAATACATATATATACATGGTAACCGATATAACTTGGGTGATGTCATTACACATATATGAATTCATTTATTTTGTAACTTACCACTTACCACATAGCTAAGTCACGTGTCTCGAAGAAAGAGAATTTTAAGAAAAGAATATTGATATTTCAAATTTTTATTAAATTTTAGAACGCGAATTGATTTTTACAATAGTGAATAAGACATAACGAAACAGTAAAACGATAGTGAATAAGACATAACGAAACAGTAAAACGATAGTGAATAAGACATAACAAAACAGTAAAACAATAGTGAATAAGACATAACAAAACAGTAAAACGATAGTGAATAAGACATAACAAAACAGTAAAACAATAGTGAATAAGACATAACAAAACAGTAAAACAATAGTGAATAAGACATAACAAAACAGTAAAACAATAGTGAATAAGACATAACAAAACAGTAAAACAATGGTGAATAAGACATAACAAAACAGTAAAACAATAGTGACTAAGACATAACAAAACATTAAAAAATGGTGACTAAGACATAACAAAACAGTAAAACAATAGTGAATAAGACATAACGAAACAGTAAAACGATAGTGAATAAGACATAACAAAACAGTAAAACGATAGTGAATAAGACATAACAAAACAGTAAAACAATAGTGAATAAGACATAACAAAACAGTAAAACAATAGTGAATAAGACATAACAAAACAGTAAAACAATAGTGAATAAGACATAACAAAACAGTAAAACAATAGTGAATAAGACATAACAAAACAGTAAAACAATGGTGAATAAGACATAACAAAACAGTAAAACAATAGTGACTAAGACATAACAAAACATTAAAAAATGGTGACTAAGACATAACAAAACAGTAAAACAATAGTGAATAAGACATAACGAAACAGTAAAACGATAGTGAATAAGACATAACAAAACAGTAAAACGATAGTGAATAAGACATAACAAAACAGTAAAACAATAGTGAATAAGACATAACAAAACAGTAAAACAATAGTGAATAAGACATAACAAAACAGTAAAACAATAGTGAATAAGACATAACAAAACAGTAAAACAATGTTGAATAAGACATAACAAAACAGTAAAACAATAGTGACTAAGACATAACAAAACAGTAAAAAATGGGGACTAAGACATAACAAAACAGTAAAACAATAGTGACTAAGACATAACAACACAGTAAAACAATGGTGACTAAGACATAACAAAACAGTAAAACAATAGTGAATAAGACATAACAAAACAGTAAAACAATAGTGACTAAGACATAACAAAACAGTAAAACAATAGTGAATAAGACATAACGAAACAGTAAAACGATAGTGAATAAGACATAACAAAACAGTAAAACAATAGTGACTAAGACATAACAAAACAGTAAAACAATAGTGAATAAGACATAACGAAACAGTAAAACGATAGTGAATAAGACATAACAAAACAGTAAAACGATAGTGAATAAGACATAACAAAACAGTAAAACAATAGTGAATAAGACATAACAAAACAGTAAAACAATAGTGACTAAGACATAACAAAACAGTAAAACAATAGTGAATAAGACATAACAAAACAGTAAAACAATGGTGAATAAGACATAACAAAACAGTAAAACGATAGTGACTAAGACATAACAAAACATTAAAAAATGGTGACTAAGACATAACAAAACAGTAAAACAATAGTGACTAAGACATAACAACACAGTAAAACAATGGTGACTAAGACATAACAAAACAGTAAAACAATAGTGAATAAGACATAACAAAACAGTAAAACAATAGTGACTAAGACATAACAAAACAGTAAAACAATAGTGAATAAGACATAACGAAACAGTAAAACGATAGTGAATAAGACATAACAAAACAGTAAAACAATAGTGAATAAGACATAACAAAATAGTAAAACAATAGTGAATAAGACATAACAAAACAGTAAAACAATAGTGAATAAGACATAACAAAACAGTAAAACAATGGTGAATAAGACATAACAAAACAGTAAAACAATAGTGAATAAGACATAACAAAACATTAAAAAATGGTGACTAAGACATAACAAAACAGTAAAACAATAGTGACTAAGACATAACAACACAGTAAAACAATGGTGACTAAGACATAACAAAACAGTAAAACAATAGTGAATAAGACATAACAAAACAGTAAAACAATAGTGACTAAGACATAACAAAACAGTAAAACAATAGTGAATAAGACATAACAAAACAGTAAAACAATAGTGAATAAGACATAACAAAACAGTAAAACAATGTTGAATAAGACATAACAAAACAGTAAAACAATAGTGACTAAGACATAACAAAACATTAAAAAATGGTGACTAAGACATAACAAAACAGTAAAACAATAGTGACTAAGACATAACAACACAGTAAAACAATGGTGACTAAGACATAACAAAACAGTAAAACAATAGTGAATAAGACATAACAAAACAGTAAAACAATAGTGACTAAGACATAACAAAACAGTAAAACAATAGTGACTAAGACATAACAAAACTGTAAAACAATGGTGACTAAGACATAACAAAACAGTAAAACAATAGTGACTAAGACATAACAAAACAGTAAAACAATTGTATGCTCGTGTAACAGATTCACTCAAACTTCCTTGTTTTGTATTTCATGATTATAGTTGTTGAGTTTTGCTCTGACTATCTATTTCACTACAGTCAATTCATGTAGGCATCTTTTCAATATTTTCTGTTTTAGCTTGCTCTCTCTCACTGTTTCTCTCTATCTTATCTCTCTCTCTATCTCTGCATATTTCTATCTATCTATCTTTCTATCTATCTATCTATCTATCTATCTATCTATCTATCTATCTATCTATCTATCTATCTATCTATCTATCTTCTTATCTATCTATCTATCTCTATCTATCTATCTATCTATCTATCTATCTATCTATCTATCTATCTATCTATCTATCTATCTATCTATCTGAATGAGTAAATGAGAAAGTATAGATAGATATATATACATGTTAAAACAGACGCGGAATAAAACAAAAAGAGCAGAAACTAGAGACACGTAGAGATTGCACATGTACACACAACATCACCGTGAGTATTAAACGAGCGACTTAATGATGCTGATCGTAAGCGACCAGTTTCCATAATTAACAGCTGTCTCGAGTCATCAAACAACTTGGACTCACTAAACAGGTCCAACAAACGACCAGCGCTCTAACCTGCAAACATGTTGTATGTGTGTGTGTGTGCTTCTGTTCGTTTGCTCCAGTTTTTAATTGAATTACGTCAGTGCAACTCGTCAACAGCATTTTGTTGCTGTACGGCAAATATGTTTATGCAGTTCTCCATCCAGCTTTGCTGAAACCTTCCATGTCCAATCAAAGAATATGTCCAATTCATGTGTTTTACAGATGTTCTTAGTTGGCAGGCTTCAAGGGAGGAAAACATTACCATCTGATAACCAAAACATTACACACTTAAAACAACAACAAAACAATTAATAATAATAACAGGCTTTCTTGCTCAGAAAATAAGCCGACATCTTATAACAAGGATGGAATAATTTGAACTGTCAATCCTATATTATGAAAAAAATAATAGTAAAAAGATCTGAGCCCGTTTCTGAACATACATTTTAAGTGTTGGAGGGGAAAGATAAGGAGAAAGTGTAAATGTGTATACACATGTGTCTAGGTGAGAGAGAGAGGGAGAAGAATAGCAATAAGATAGACACAGATAGATAGACATATATTTAGTGAAATACAGTAAAATAGACGATAGATATATATATATATAGAGAGAGAGAGAAGGAGAAAGTGCAGTCTGTCAGACTAGTCAGAGGAGAGACAGAAAACTAAGAGAGAGAAAAAAAATCTAACTGCCTAGCCATGAGAGAGAGAGAAAGAGAGAAAGAGAAAAAGATGGAGAGACTAGCTATGAGAGACACTCAGAAGGAGAGAAAAAAAAAGATAAGACATACAGAGAGACATATAGAGAGACATACAGAGAGAATGTGTATCTGTGTAGAGAGAAAGTGTTGCCAGCGAGATATAAGAGAGACATACAGAGAGAACGAGTGTTTGTGTAGAGAGAAAGTTTTGCCAGCGAGATATAGAGAGACATACAGTGAGAACGAGTGTTTGTGTAGAGAGAAAGTGTTGCCAGCGAGATACAAGAGAGACATACAGAGAGAATGTATATTTGTGTAGAGAGAAAGTGTGTGCCAGAGATAAATGTAAAATATGTAATAAAACTGTAGTTACATTTTTTTTGAGAATATATTTTTTTAAGTTTTTTTTTTTCATTTCCTCATTTTCTCAACTAGAAATCCAATAATAACCAACCCAGTTTTACTTAACAACCCAGAAATTAACAACGCATTAGTAGAGAAATGGCTGTATGTTATTTTACTAAGTTGAGTCAAGGATAAAAAAAAAAAAGAGGGGGGGGCAAGGGAAATGAACAGATAAATTACCATTGAGTTTTGGTTCTGGTGAGGACTGCAAGCCAAGCACAGGCGGTTACATCGAAAGGAGAAAAAAAAAAGATTATTTAAGTACTAGGTGCTCGCAGCGGCGAAACGGTATGGGGTAGGGGAGGGAATGGGGCAAACCTAATTAACCCCCGGCCGTACGCAAGAAAATACAGAAATTATAAAATTGTTTCAAAGGCGGGCGCTGTTTTGGGGCAACATGTGAGAAACGCGTTAAGCCGAAAGGGCGGCACCGACACAAAACTAAAGAAGCATTTAGAAGACGTTCAAAGTTGTCTTTGTGTGTGTGTGTGTGTGTGTCTAACTGTTGCAGTGGTTCCGACATTATGCTTCACGTCAATACCGGCTGCACGGTCACAGCTCTACCAGCCCTTCAGGAATTAAAGAGACATCTTCAAAGATACAGGAACAATTAAAAGCTGAATTGAAATAGATATAATATAATATATAATATAATGGATAGAAATAAATGTCGAAATCTGACCATTGGGCATGATATTAGAGAACAGACACAATGTCAGAACCATTGTTCTAGTCAATAGCGTGCAAATATGGCAGGGGACGGTGTATGTTACAAGAGGAAGGGAAGCAACCCTGATCAGTCGGTGCGCTTCAGAAGTAAACGCGCCCAGCAGACGAGTCTTAATGAGTTTATCAGAAATCACGGCAATCAACAGAACGTATCATTTTCGTTTCATTTCTTTCTCCGGTTGTGTTTTTTTAACTCCTAGTTTCAGTTTTGACTTATTATTATTTTTTATTTTTTTGTCTTTACCTGCAAAATACTTTGTTTTAAAGCACACGAGTAATAACATAGGTACAATGGAAAGAAAAGCAAGTTTTATTTTCCCCTTGGGACTCTACGAATCTGGAGAAGTTTTAAAGGGTTGGAATGTACCAGGTTTCGGGCCGCATATCCCCCGCGGGCCGTAGTTAGAGTAACGTTGCGTTTGTCAACTGTTTGAAACATGAAAAAAATAAACGTGAAATAATACAACTGGCTGATTAAAAAAATATACTATAACACTTCACTTTTTATTTACTGAATAATCAAGAAAGCATAGATTCACAATTTTTGTCTGAATCATTAAAAAAGCCTATATGCAACCATCTCTCTTGTACATATGGCTGCCTAGTCGTGTGGTATGTGCTCTGGACTGTTGCTCAAGCCCTACCAGTCACCATTCTCGTTGATCTGTGTGAGATCAGGATTAGGAGGTGATTATCCTTAATTCCAAGGCTACATCCGATGCATGTAAAACAAAACCTACAACTGCTTATGGGGAATAATATATACCTAAAGATTTTGGGAATTCATATGATTCTATTCAATCATTCTACACCAAACCAGATCAAACTGGTCCTAATAACCGTCTGGTCCAGTCACTTAAATATGTCCTGTCTAGAAAAAAAGTTTCGTTACCAGTAATCGGATTCGACTGTATTGCTTTACTATTGGATACGTCTGTGAGACCCTATGTAACACTGTCTACGATTGGATGGATATCAGTAGCATTTATAAGCTTATTTCTGGTGGAGCTGGAAATATATTTTTCGGACATTTAATTTGTGACATTTGATCAAGATTGTATGACAATGCTATTGGAAACAATCTAAAGCCCTAATGTGGCCCCACTGTGGTGAACAATGAAAATCATTGCTTTAGTTCGTTTTTAATTATGATTTTTAATGAGATTCCATTAACCGCTTTGCGTGTTTATTGTCTTTTCTCCCCTCTAGACGTACATGTGCAGTTCTGCCATTCTTACAAAGCATTGAAAATGGTAATTGTAAATATACGCTTGCGTGTTTGTCTGAGTGTGTCTACATATGTATGACCTGTGTATTCATTGTTTTGTTATGACCAAAGGTTTGCGTGAATGTGAGGGTTTTGCTCTATTGTGAGGAAATAATTTCCTGCAATCTCTTGGGATATGGTCTCTGAATCTGCTGTATGAGGAATTCACCAAAACTAACACACACAAAATATTGTTTTTTATAACTTTGAGTTCATGGCAAAGAATTGGGCTTGCTCTGTCACGCGATGGTATTAGCAGTATTGGTGTTCAGTAGGCTATACTGCTTGGGTGGGTGTGTGTACGTGTGTGTGTGTGGGGGGTATAAACTACAGAATGTTTCATCGACGTAGATTGTCTGCTGTGAGAGTAGGGAGGGAAGAGGGCTGGGAGAGGGGATGTTTATTGAGTACTTAATGTGACACTAATTGTCTTAGCAAATCGTATCGTCTGGATATTATTTCTTCTTGATGTCATGCTGAATCTTTTACATTTGTTGATATGTTTATTATGGCTGTTTATTATGACTGTTTATTATATCTGTTTGTTATGGCTGTTTATGCTTAGGATATGGAGAGAGCCAGAAGTATGAGGGAAGAGGAGGAACAGAGAGATGGGATGGAGAGGAAGAAGAGAGAGAAATAGAAGGGAGAGAGTGAAAGAAGGGAGAGTGGAGAGAGAGAGAGAGAGTGAGAGAAGGAGAGACGAAGGAGGAATAAGAGGAGCAACAGAAGGATACAAAAAACATAAAGAGGAGAAAGGAAGTAAGAGAGAAGAGAGAGAGATGATTATAAATAGAAGGAATAGAGAAGTATAGAAACAGAGAGAGAGAGAGAGTAGAGTGACAGTGAGGACACACAGAGAGACACATCGTGTATGCTTCCTCAACACACTAACTAACAGGGCTGGTGAAAAGTACATTAATACACTTAAAAATATATAAGATTAAAACGACGACAAAATAATTTAACTTGTATAAGATGTAAAATGTGTGACATCCATCACATACAATAGCGTTAGGGATTATCCCAATTCTTGTCAGCAGTCTACATTTGTTTTACGTAGCATCGTACACTTAGAAACAGAGCAAGACCACATTGTAGTTGACCTTCACCTAAGAGGGTCACGCCCTTGCTTAAGACACGAACTCAAGCTGTACTGAACATCTCTCTTGACCCCACACAACTCTCCCATTTCCCTTTCAGCTCTCCCGTAATCACATTAAAGCGCATATATAATCATATAATTATATAATCCATGCACTTTCTTGACCAGATTAATTCATTCAGTGTCTTGTTTTGTTCTGTCTAGCACCATCTTTCGAGATGGAGGGGGTTGGGGGCGCGAGGTCTCAACATCTTGACATACTGTAACAATAATATATTTTAAAAAATTAAAATTAAGAATGTAATAAAGCTATTTAAGCTGGTCATGTATCAAGCAATAAGAAATGCAATAAAAATTAATACGTGGGAGACACATCATTCATTATAGGTGGTCGTAGATGTTTCATGGGGTCCTTGACTGTTCAGCGTTAACAGTACATTAAATCGTATCACTGTTTTTAGTACAATAGTTTTGTTTCTAGTTCAGTGGTTCTAAACTGAGGTCCGCGGACCCGCTAGAATCCGCCAGACGACCGCTTGGGGTCAACAGAAAGATGAAAATTGTATAGAATTGAAATAACTTCTTTGCTAAAATCAGTGCATATGATCGTATTTGAATACTAATAAACTAGCCCCTCACTACTTTAATATGAAGATTTTGAAGACATTCTTCACTTGTGATTCACGACTGTGTAATGACCCTTTTTATGCGTAGATAAACCCAGATCCCAATCACAGATCAACCCAAAGTAATACAGGAGCAGCTTATTGAACTATCCACAAGCCAATGCTCGAACAAGGAGACCACAAGTTCTGGTTTCAAACACAGATTCGTACAGAAGTGGTTGACTGGTTTCTCTTCTTCTTATTCGGTACTTCGTGGATTCAGTATCGTAATGAGCCTCGCCACTACTTAAAGAAATCGATTATAAATTGATGCTCGTTGCGGTGGCTACTTACATTGAGCCGGACATAAATACATTCAAAAAATCTCATCAACCTCATTCAAATCATTAATATTTTTACAATATTGTTAGGTTATCATCTCAGTGTAGACTCCTTCAATGAAATGTTTTTCCATAGTTGTAATTTACATGCTATGCATTTATGTGGCATTTTCACTTAGGGGTCCTTGGGCAAGTTTCGACTATATAAAAGGGTCCCCCAGTTAAAAAATTTTGAGAACCATTGTTCTAGTGTACCAAAAACCTTACTAACGAAGCATAAAAAGGTTTCTGTTCTTATTAGGTACGAAGTTGTTTTTTTTTAATGCTAATGTACATTTTCTGATTTCATAGTTTGTATGTATTTTAAAACGTGTATTAGAAAGAGAGAGAGAGAGAGAGAGAGGTGGGGAGGGAGAGAGAGAGAGGTGGAAAAAGAGAGACGAAAAAAGAGATGTATATCGTGAAACAGCGCCATCTTGAAGAAAGAAGCTGTGCAGAAAGACATTAAAAGAAAAGATGCAGCCGATTAAATTCCAACTTCTGTCACAGATTTGAAACAGTCATAACACTTCCACATTATTTCGTTGGGATAGTCGGGTGCCCCCATCGCCCCATCTTAACCCGCCCCCTTCCTCTTCAATCGTAACTTGAACACGTGTACCAACGTATGCTCCCAGGCGCCGATTACAGATTGGAGGGTGGGGCAGGCACAGAGGTTCATTGCCAGATTTGACTGCAGCATGATAAGATGTTTCAAAATTTAAAATGGACACCAAGCAGCTCACTCCAGACTAGTCCATATAGCACCCCCCCCCCCACATACACAGACTTCTTTCTTAATAAATTCTTTCCACTGCCTCTTTGTTTGCCCCCCCCCCCCCATACGCCTAATAATTTATTTATTTTTGGTTCATCTCAATGTATAGTTAAAGATTGATGCAAATCTCGCGAGAGTCAGCGTGAGCAACCTTTAACTTTTATTGGGAAACCCCGATAGGAAACGTGATATTTTGATGCCGCCAAAACCTGCAATTGTTATTTATTATTATGGTTTGTGGAGTGGGGGGGGGGGAGAAACGGAGAGAAAGAAAAAGCTAAAGCGTGTGGCTACCTATGTGTATACAAACTAAAACGTCGGGGGGAGGGGGGCTGTTTGAAACTGGAGGGAAGGCCAATCCAGTGGTTATCAGTGACGACTGTAAACTAGCATCAGTGTCAGTTTAAAAAATATTTGATACATAGGCATGAATCTTGTAGTGTCATAAAATTATACGATTTTTATTTCTTCAATTCGTTTAGAGGAGGCTAGAACAATTTGAATCACTACATTTTAACTGGGACATTTTCTTGAGCAGTAGATTCGAATACTCTCATTTCAAGGTTGTACCATCGTTAGAACAATTTTGTCTGAACCGTATTTAAGAATGTGTATTGAATGTGTTTAATAATGTGTATGACATGTGTTTAAGAATGTGTATTAAATGTGTTTAATAATGTGTATGACATGTGTTTAACAATGTGTATTAAATGTGTATTAAATGTGTTTAATAATGTGTATGACATGTGTTTAACAATGTGTATTAAATGTGTTAAATGTGGATGAAAATGCGTTTAGCAATGTGTATGAAATGTGTTTAACAATTTGCATGGAATGTGTTTAACAATGTGTACGAAATGTGTTTAACAATGTGAATGAAATGTGTTTAACAAAGTGTATGAAATGTGCTTAAAATATGTATGAAATGTGTCTAACAAAGTGTATGAAATGTGCTTAAAATATGTATGAAATGTGTTTACCATTGTGTATGAAATGTATTTACCAATGTGTATGACATGTGTTTACCAACGTGTATGAATTGTATTTACCAATGTGTATGAAATGTGTTTAGCAATGTGTATGAAATGTGTTTAGCAATGTGTATGAAATGTGTTTAACAATGTGTATGAAATGTGTTTAACAATGTGTATGAAATGTGTTTATCAATGTGTATGAAATGTGTTTAACAATGTGTATGAAATGTGTTTGTTAAGCTTGTTATAAACGAAGAGAGTTTGCTGACATTCGATGGTTCCCTTCGTCACTATTTAAACGTCTTCTATCATTCAGTATCAGCGTCCACTAACTTCTAGTGATTGTTTGATGGATGTCGTTGAGTATTCCCTTCAGTTTGGTTTGTCTGCATTGGACACTGCGGAAACCAGCCATCTTTGACTTAGCTATAGAAAAAAGAAAAGGCTGTTTTGTTATGTCCTTTAAAGGTAGCAATTATCCAGTCTCGTACTAAGTTAAACCAAATAATCCTAAATTTAGATCTAGATCTATGTGTGCCTCCAAATTTCTCCCTCGACCTCCCTTCTATTGGGAAGCAGAAACAAAAAAAACAAGACATATCGTCTTCTATCCAAATGTTCTCCCAACATCCCGCCCCTCCTTTACTGATTCGGCCTCTCTGTTGCTAATCTAAGAAAATGCTAACACACTAGAGAAAAAAAAAGTTTAATACCTTTCAAGGGCCACACGTAAAGGACGCGAGATGGCTATCTACCGTTGTGAGGAGGTTATAAACCATTCGCGGCCAAAGAACATAAAATCTTGTATTTTGCGTGCCACGCACCTAGATGCTGTTAGATAGACATATCCCCCCCCCCGCTTCAGAGTACCTACGATCTCTAACTCTACAACACGTCTGTCTCCCCTTCACCCCATCCACTTCTTGGTTTTCTCCAAATCAAGGAATATTTCGCTGTTCTTTAGTTTTAATTCTTCTTGACACCTGATAGCAGACGTCAGTGTTTTGGTCTATTTCTTGTCTACGTCTCCATTTCCTCTCCACTGGAAACACGCTCAAATGGCGCATTGATACAAAGAAACAACTTTTTCATTTGTTTTAAAATAAAAGGGACTTCCTTATTAGGTAAATCACAATTATCTGCCCATTGTTCACAGTTTAATATTTAACATTTGGCACACATTCAAATGACATCTTAATTAAGCGACAAAACACAGCACGATAGAAAAAGAGGAGAAAGCGACATTGATTAATGCTGGGACAACGTAATGGAACATAAAGAGAAGTGTAAAAAAAAATTAAAAATTTGAAAGCTAGAGACTTCCAAATAAATAATCCAAAATAATGGTTTTGAAAGACGACTATTGCCAATTAAAAAAAACAAATATTAATTTTTTGCTTCTTCGCTACAAGTGGAAGAATTTAGAAGTATTACTCTTTAATAGAGTTAACTGCAAAAAAAAATAATAAAAAAAATAAACATATATATTTTCTAAAAATAGATAATTTGTCCAACCTACAATACACCGAATACACAAAGAGCTTGTTATTTATAGACTTGCTTTATTTCATGAGAGTCACCCAATGATTATTTCATGAGAGTCACCCAATGATTATTTCATGAGAGTCACCCAATGATTATTTCAATGAGAGTCACCCAATGATTATTTCAATGAGAGTCACCCAATGATTATTTCATGAGAGTCACCCAATGATTATTTCAATGAGAGTCACCCAATGATTATTTCAATGAGAGTCACCCCATGATTATTTCAATGAGAGTCACCCAATGATTATTTCAATGAGAGTCACCCAATGATTATTTCAATGAGAGTCACCGAATGATTATTTCAATGAGAGTCACCCAATGATTATTTCAATGAGAGTCACCCAATGATTATTTCAATGAAAGTCACCCAAGGATTATTTCAATGAGAGTCACCCAATGATTATTTCATGAGCTTCTTAGTTGGAACAACTATTCCTTCACACCGTTTTGCTCAACATTTCACTTGGGAGTTAATCTAAAGAAACAGACAGACACGAAAACAGACAAAAAAAAACACACACAAAACATTTAAATATTTATAATGAGATACAGCGGGCGCAGGTGTGTGCCCAAATATATTTCCGCTGACCACCTTATCTAGAATTTTTCATTACTAGCTTATAAACCCGGCACTGTGAGGAGTTGAGAGGTATCATGTCTATAAAAAAAAAATATAATATCGTTGTCAGTTGTAGTCGATTCCAGCAGTTATGCTTCATGATTATTTTTGTATGGTCAATAAAAATTATGTAGCGTAAAAAAAATGGCTAAGAGAAAAATGTATTCTAAACATTTAGTTACGGAATGACATAATGATAGGTGGGATATTATCACTCGAGGCATAGTTACAAAGACGAATGTGTTTTTTTTTTATTAGTCGACGTCAAGATAGAACGGGGGAGTACAGTAAATAACTGTATACGTTTAAGACACAAGATATGTGATGAATCATAGATATAATGAATTCAAGATGTATTTAATAAATGACATAATGAATAAAAGCAAAGTGGATGAAATATATAATAAATAAGGAATCAAAGATTTAAGTATTCAAAGCTATAGTGAGTCAAATGTTTAGTAAATCAAATGTATAGTGAATTGAATCAAATATAAAGAAGTCAAATATAATGAATGAAAGTTGAATAGATTTAAGACGAAAGGACTCCAAGATCTAAAGCAAAGATATATTTCATTAAAGATTAAATCATCAAAGCTATAATAAATCAGAACTCAATAAATCAATCAAGGTATATAATAAATAAAAACTCCATGAATCAAAGACATAATCAATATAAAAAAAAAAGCTTTTTGTATGAACACAAGTGTCGCTGGCAAGAAAAAGGGAGATAAATATTAAATAGTAAAGAGATGTTGTTTTCGAAAATGTGAACTTCGCAGATTACCACGAAAAAATAGTAATGATGTATAAAGTCAGCATCTATTTGTATGGTGCTATAGTGTGTTAATACATTTCAGTTTTTGAGGAATGAATTCAGCTTTCAATCAATTGACCAAATGTATTTTATGATTGTTAGGAATGCTTTAGACGTAATTGAAGGCAATGAAACCAACAGTTCTTTAGGATCGGTATCGTATTACGAACGAATCGGATTCTCCCTCAAAGCAACAAAATATCCGTAGTCGGTCAAGAAAGCACCTAGATATCGATACCATCAGCGCAAAGGGAAACAGCTTCGGAAGCAGCGAATCCCTTTATCTTCAGAACGCATCTAAACTGAAGAGGTTTACCAGTAATTCACATTTCTTTTTCGCACTTCTTCTGCGGTGCACTGACGTAGAAAAAGCTACTTCCCCGCAGCCACTCGTAGCCACAGAGCCAGGTTCTCACTTGCATGCTTGAAAAAAGTGTTTACACATTGACCATCTATAAAGTCAATTGTGTGGACCTCTACAATTATTGGTCGCTTTATATAACTCATTTATATCTGTATCTGTTTTTTAAAATAATACAACAATAATAAGTCAAGGTGAATGTTATTACGATGTAAAGCTGAAGATATTATTATTCATAATATAGACTGTTTTCAGCCCCACGTGTACACTCGGAAAATATATTTACAAAGATAGTTTTACTGCAATTATTATTATTATTATGGCTTTTATATTATGGCTTTTATATAGTGCTATTTTGATTCTTATAGCATGCTCAGAGCGCTTTGGTCCTATCTCAGTTGTGGACCAATTGTGGGGAGGGGAGGGGGTAAACACAACTCTGCTCGAGTCGGGTGTCGAACCTTGAGCCCTCTTCATAGGTAGCCAAGCTAAGTGGGAGTTCAAGCGCACTTAGCCTCTCGACCACGCTTCTCACATCATTATTATTATTGCTTTTACATAGCGCGACTTCTGTGCTCCTATGCTCCTAGCTCTTTGTTCCAATCTCTTTTTGGCGGACATGTGAGGAAGAAGGAAGGGGCGTGTGTGGCAGAAGGTTTTCTTGCACATGGGGGTTTCGGCTCAAGTCTCGAACTACTAATGTCCTAGTCCACATCGGGCTGGAACTCAGGTCACACCTAGATAGCAGAGTGGTTTATTACACATAGACTAACCCCCAGAAAGTGAAAGCGAAATATCTTCTATAGTATTATTATTACCACACTTATTGTTTTTGTGTGTATGTGTGTGGGAGTTTTCCATTCGTTGTTTTCTAGAGTCATATAATCCATTTGAATATCTCTGTGTCGATAAATAAAATAATACTGTCAAAGATATTATTCCAACTCTCATGAATATGCAACAGGTTTGTTATAATTTTGACACCTCTTTATTTAATGTCCCTACGTGGCCTTGATTCTCCTAAGAAAGAAGTTGTATCCTTGACTCGCACATTAAAACCTAGGAAATAAATTATTTATATGTATTTCGTAGAGAACTTAGGAAGAAAAAAAACCGGAAGATAAAATAAAAATACAACTTTTATTGACGGAATCATTGCCATGTTATGAACCCAGTCTGGCTATGTCAGATAAGCTGAATAATTTTAATCTTCCCTTAGCCTAGCAAGGGAGGTCAGCGAGTTAAACTTGTTAGGGGTTTATCTTTCTCTTTTTGAGGGTTTGTTTTCATTCTGAATCAAGACAGCACAAACATCATACACTGAAACATCTACCTTAATCTTTGAACATCTCATACTATGGACCAAACATTACGATATATTTTATTGTATTCATTTTCAAAGACTTTCAGACATATAGACCAACTTTTTTGGACACGTTTGCTTTGTCAATAATATTAACAAGTGTATTTTAGATTCACGCGATAAAGATTTGAATTTCACATTCTCAGGTTAAACGCCAAGAGTGCTTAATATAACGGTACCATACACCTAGTCTTATATCGCTACAAATGTAGTCATCTTCATTTGCATATTTACTTATATATTTTTTATGTAACTTATAACTGTAACATAAAATTGTACTGTTGGTTGTAAATTAAAAAAAAAATGGGGATGAAGGACTCTCTGGTACTACGTTTGGTATTTCAAGTAGAAGTCATGACCCCTTTCAGATCTTGTGGTCTGTACGGCAGGATGATGTAATGGTCATCTTCATTGGTCGCAGACGGTGAACGAGAGTGAAATGTGGCCAGCACAAAACAATCAATCGACTTTACTTTTTCCAACTCAAGTTAGGTGTCCAGTAGAGTTGAGTGGACTCAGGAGGGTCCTAAAAATCCCGAAATTAAAAATCCCAGTCTTCACTGATTCGAACCCGGGATCTCCCGCTTTACCACACAAACGCCCCAATAAGCTATTTCTACCACTTCCCTAATTCCACCCAATCTTAATGGGTACCTGACATTAATAATAGATAATAAAGGCGAAAGCTACTATACGGGAACATTTTTAAAAACCATATTTCAAAATATCCATTGATTTATAGAAAGTCCAGATCTTCTCAAACATTTGTAATCTTAAAAACTCTATTATTTTTGTTTGTTATATCCACAGACCTAGACGACAGCTATGACAGTGATGATTACCACAGTGGTGACGCCGCTGATAAACCCAGACCAGGTTCCAACCCCAACCCATTCTCCGCCGTGGGTGGCGAGTCCGCGAGCACGGAGCTGGACCCCTTCGTGGTCAAATTCAACGCTGTGGTGAGGGCGCTGGTGGACGCTACGAAAGCGGTGGAAAGACGGGTCATAGAAGAGAAAAGTAAGTCATGACATCATGGGATTTGTTTTTGTCTTCTGTCAACAGAAATGTAATGTAGTGTAAGGATGTAATGTCATTCATCGACTTCATTCTTTCATTTACGAGGTAGAGAGCTGGGCAGAAAAAAAAAACAACAAAAAAACCCTTACCGATTTAGAAACGACTCTGCCGTCTACTAGTCTCCAGGAAGTTGCCGAATTTGACATTTACGAGGCAATGTACTTGCTACATAACACAAAAGTTGGATCTTCTCAACTCAATATAAATGTGTATACAAATTCCAAATATATTTCATAGACAATGTCCAGGATTCTCCTTCCCTCAAATTTTTTACTACTTCTCATCCCTCACCCCCCCCCCTTTTTTGTATACTCTAGACAGTGGTTTGAATTTGATCTTGGCTTGAATGCTAGTAAAATAGATATCGTTAAGTAAGACAATAGTGTTATTGTACATTGGATGCAGTAAATATACGGACAGGCACAATGTCATGAAGTACTTTTTAAGTTGAAAAGATAAAGAGTAGTACTGTTTTTAATGTTTTCAAATGAGACAAGCTAAAGATGTAGAGAAAATATTTCGTTAAGAGAGAGAGAGAGAGAGAGAGAGAAAATCACAGAGCGCTGTACAGACAGAAAAAGAACAATATATAGAAAAAGAGATGAAAGTTGCACTTTACTAATTCAATTTAAGAGATAGAGATAGAAATATATAGAGAGAGAGAGAGAGAAAGAGAGAGAGAGAAAGGAATGGAGAGAAATGAAAGGGAGAAAGGGGATTAATTAAGCGATATAGAACTGAAAACTAAAGAGAAGGAAGGGAGTTAATAAAGTAAATTACAATCACACTAAAATAATGTTCTTCCGAGCCACATCTAGTCTGAATAACTCTCCATTTTTTTACTTCCCTGCTTCAAGTGTTACTTTCAAAACTAATACGTACAGAGAGAGAGAGAGAGAGTGAGAGAGAGAGAGAGAGAGAGGAACGCATCTCTTAAAGAGCTTTTTGTCTCCCTGGGACATTAAAGATAACTCCATTAGGGGCCCTGGTCGGTCACAGAAACACAATGCTCGATTCTACACTCACTCGAATCTCAGATATCGATATTTGGTATTCTTTTTTTTTTGTAAGACATTGTACACCCAACTGCTGGATTCCACAACACCAGACAGCGCATTCTGTTATAGCAAATGAAAGAAAGAGTTCTCCCCCTGGAAGCTACACAAAGAATACAACAAAAAGTTCCAAATAACAATAAATAACAAGATATTCATATGACAATGGAAGATTGACAATTTTAAAAAGTAATATACTTTTTTTTTAATGCAATGTATTACTTTCGAAACGTCTATACAGTGACTTGCTATTAACATTCAGTGACACCGTTAGAAATCAAGTTCTGGAAATTTTAGAAATGTACAAATTTCCTCTAGATTGAGATTCAATAATTATATCTCGCGGGTACCGTGTTATTTCTAATTATGTAAATAAGTATAACATCATACGTAATACAGGACTGCCGAATAAATATATTTAATTTTAGGAATTTATATGCGCTATAATATTTACTCAGTATTTAAAAGTTACAACAATAAATCTACACTGAGAAGACTGAAGCATACTTACAACTGATTGACTTACACTGGACCTCCATTTTAAAGCAGTTTTACCTCTTTATTTATTTCTTTGTAGCTATAGAAAGAACAAGAACAGAAACAAAAAGTATTTACTTTCTTTATTTAGTGCCCCTGGAACTGTACGAGCTATTTTTAGCTTTCTTTTTAACAAATAGATTTACTAGAAGATGTTAGTGATGTTAGTGAATAACGAACGTTGCATTGGTCGATTGGCTTGTGACAGATGAAAGTACATTTTGTCAATCTTTAGGAGTCAATAAAACGATACTGAAGGAAAGTGACAGTCGCCAAGTGAAGTGGTCATCGTGGATGTTGTCGCTAGTTAACAACTACATTATAGGAATATAGCGGTAGTAGATAATGTTGTTACTACCATACGTAGTGGACAACTGAAAGATAACTTCTGTAGTGGAAAATATTAAAGCTAGCTTTTCTGTAGTGAGCTATATGGATAATAGCTTCTCTTGTGGTCAATCCGGAAGATACCTTATGTATGGACCAATGTGAAAGCCACTTTTGTAGTGGCCAATATGGAAGCTTCCTTGTGTAGTGACCAATTTGGATGCTACCTACTGTAGTTGCCAATATGGATGTTACATTTTGTAATGTACAATGTAGCCGGCTGTTTTTATAAAAAAAGTAAAAATAAAAATTGATAAAGAGTACATGTTAAAAATACACACGCTTTATTTTCAAAAGGTCACATGTTTATGTCCAAACAAAAACCAAATATGAAATGGACAATGAAATAATGCTTTGTCATTTGTATACCAACGAAAATCCAATCGCCATCTACCTTGAATACTAAATTACCAAACTATTTAGGAAAACAAAACAAAAAACTACTTTTAAAGTAACTAATCAAGTGCAGGCTATAAGAGTGGAAAGAATAAGTGCGATAACTCCTCCTCTCTCCCGCCTAAATAAAAGAACAAAAGACAAAATACAACTTTTAACTTTCTCTTTTTTTCTCTCTATCTTTTTATCCAAAACTTCAGCTTCTCAGTTTCCCACGTCTGCCCGTATAATTTGCCCAGTGGGCATACAGGAGGTATTATCTCCTCTTTACTCGTCCGCCCGCCGAATGGATCCGACAAATTAGTGTACTCTCCGAAACATTAACACCGGGGACGTCATCCCATCCCATGATTCTGAGTGTAGACCTCTGGTGCCAGCATCTCGTCTGCTCTGGTTTACCAATTTTGAACTTTTTTTTTTTTTTTTTTTTAATTTCTACGTCTTTGTGTTTGTTTTCACGTAAGCTACCGGCGTTGTTTGTTTCGTTTCGTTACCTGATGTAATTCCAACATTTTGACAGACGGCGAATTGGTCTCCCAATGGGAAACGGAAATCAAGAACTGTGTATAAGCGCGGAGTAAGAAAAACAAATCCAAAAGCAGGATAGCGGAGCTCTTGGAAGTGATTTGTCTTGAGAAATATAGTCCTTAGACTTTTTTTTTTGTTTTTGTAAATTAATTCGTCCCACCTCATCTCCCCGTTCCCTAAATGACCTCACTACCCCACTACCTCTTTTATGAAATAGCATTAACGATAGCGCAATAACTTACTGTCATTGGCTTTTTATGAGAGAACCTTACTCTATAACAGTACGTACATTTAAACAGCACATTATAATAGTATTTGTTTAGATATGTTTGAAATTTCAAGACGCGTTAAAACAGACAAATTAGAACAGTGTTTCCCAAACTGTGTTCGGTGGTACTCTAGTATTCCGCGAGGCCTGAAAAGGTGTTCTACGAACTACTAGAATAATTAACTAGTAGGCCACGATGTGAATTGCCCTTGTGCTTAAAAAATAAGCACAATGTTCCGCTAAATACTCAAAATGTGCGAAGTGTTCCGTTAAGAAAAAGTTTGGGAAACACTGAACTAGTACAATTAGCCAATTTGGAGAGCAAACCCAACATACTCGAATTCTCATGTTGGTGACAAAGTACGATGGTTGGCTGTCTGGTTGTAGAGTTTACGCTCTAGAATGCCGTCTCAAGGGTCCTAGGTTTGAATCCTGCTCGCCGACATACCCTCGCCGTCCTGCGGGATGTTTGGCTAGGATGTAATAATTTTAAATTCTAAGAGGACATCCAAAACGTCTGGAAGAAACAAACGTATTGCACCATTTCGGAATCTAATCTTGTTACGATTGAAACAACTGTTTAGTCGGAGGAAAAGAAACAGTGTTTTTTTTTTTAATTTGACACAAGTTCAGAAAGGAAAAAAAATCGAAATGCTAAAAGAAAAGGAAGTATTTGAGCGACAGAATGCTAAAAGAAAAGGAAGTATTTGAGCGACAGAATGCTAAAAGAAAAGGAAGTATTTGAGCGACAGAATGCTAAAAGAAAAGGAAGTATTTGAGCGACAGAATGCTAAAAGAAAAGGAAGTATTTGAGCGACAGAATGCTAAAAGAAAAGGAAGTATTTGAGCGACAGAATGCTAAAAGAAAAGGAAGTATTTGAGCGACAGAATGCTAAAAGAAAAGGAAGTATTTGAGCGACAGAATGCTAAAAGAAAAGGAAGTATTTGAGCGACAGAATGCTAAAAGAAAAGGAAGTATTTGAGCGACAGAATGCTAAAAGAAAAGGAAGTA
>JAZGLO010000622.1:0-34018 GCA_036873155.1 Biomphalaria sudanica | reverse complement strand
TACCAGACAGACAGAGTGAGTTGATATAAGCTTTGTACCAGACAGACAGAGTGAGTTGATATAAGCTTTGTACCAGACAGACAGAGTGAGTTGATATAAGATCTGTACCAGACAGACAGAGTGAGTTGATATAAGCTCTGTACCAGACAGACAGAGTGTGTTGATATAAGCTTTGTACCAGACAGACAGAGTGTGTTGATATAAGCTTTGTACCAGACAGACAGAGTGAATTGATATAAGCTTTGTACCAGACAGACAGAGTGAGTTGATATAAGATCTGTACCAGACAGACAGAGTGAGTTGATATAAGCTCTGTACCAGACAGACAGAGTGAGTTGATATAAGCTTTGTACCAGACAGACAGAGTGAGTTGATATAAGCTCTGTACCAGACAGACAGAGTGAGTTGATATAAGCTCTGTACCAGACAGACAGAGTGAGTTAATATAAGCACTGTACCAGACAGACAGAGTGAGTTGATATAAGCTTTGTACCAGACAGACAGAGTGAGTTGATATAAGCTCTGTACCAGACAGACAGAGTGTGTTGATATAAGCTTTGTACCAGACAGACAGAGTGTGTTGATATAAGCTTTGTACCAGACAGACAGAGTGTGTTGATATAAGCTCTGTACCAGACAGACAGAGTGTGTTGATATAAGCTTTGTACCAGACAGACAGAGTGAGTTGATATAAGCTTTGTACCAGACAGACAGAGTGTGTTGATATAAGCTTTGTACCAGACAGACAGAGTGTGTTGATATAAGCTTTGTACCAGACAGACAGAGTGTGTTGATATAAGCTTTGTACCAGACAAACAGAGTGAGTTGATATAAGCTTTGTACCAGACAGACAGAGTGTGTTGATATAAGCTTTGTACCAGACAGACAGAGTGAGTTGATATAAGCTCTGTACCAGACAGACAGAGTGTGTTGATATAAGCTTTGTACCAGACAGACAGAGTGTGTTGATATAAGCTTTGTACCAGACAGACAGAGTGAGTTGATATAAGCTTTGTACCAGAAAGACAGAGTGTGTTGATATAAGCTTTGTACCAGAAAGACAGAGTGAGTTGATATAAGCTCTGTACCAGACAGACAGAGTGTGTTGATATAAGCTTTGTACCAGACAGACAGAGTGTGTTGATATAAGCTTTGTACCAGACAGACAGAGTGTGTTGATATAAGCTTTGTACCAGACAGACAGAGTGTGTTGATATAAGCTTTGTACCAGACAGACAGAGTGTGTTGATATAAGCTTTGTACCAGACAGACAGAGTGAGTTGATATAAGCTCTGTATCAGACAGACAGAGTGTGTTGATATAAGCTTTGTACCAGACAGACAGAGTGTGTTGATATAAGCTTTGTACCAGACAGACAGAGTGTGTTGATATAAGCTTTGTACCAGACAGACAGAGTGTGTTGATATAAGCTTTGTACCAGACAGACAGAGTGTGTTGATATAAGCTTTGTACCAGACAGACAGAGTGTGTTGATATAAGCTTTGTACCAGACAGACAGAGTGTGTTGATATAAGCTTTGTACCAGAAAGACAGAGTGTGTTGATATAAGCTTTGTACCAGACAGACAGAGTGAGTTGATATAAGCTCTGTACCAGACAGACAGAGTGTGTTGATATAAGCTTTGTACCAGACAGACAGAGTGTGTTGATATAAGCTCTGTACCAGACAGACAGAGTGTGTTGATATAAGCTCTGTACCAGAAAGACAGAGTGAGTTGATATAAGCTCTGTACCAGACAGACAGAGTGAGTTGATATAAGCTCTGTACCAGACAGACAGAGTGAGTTGATATAAGCTTTGTACCAGACAGACAGAGTGAGTTGATATAAGCTTTGTACCAGACAGACAGAGTGAGTTGATATAAGATCTGTACCAGACAGACAGAGTGAGTTGATATAAGCTCTGTACCAGACAGACAGAGTGTGTTGATATAAGCTTTGTACCAGACAGACAGAGTGTGTTGATATAAGCTTTGTACCAGACAGACAGAGTGAATTGATATAAGCTTTGTACCAGACAGACAGAGTGAGTTGATATAAGATCTGTACCAGACAGACAGAGTGAGTTGATATAAGCTCTGTACCAGACAGACAGAGTGAGTTGATATAAGCTTTGTACCAGACAGACAGAGTGAGTTGATATAAGCTCTGTACCAGACAGACAGAGTGAGTTGATATAAGCTCTGTACCAGACAGACAGAGTGAGTTAATATAAGCACTGTACCAGACAGACAGAGTGAGTTGATATAAGCTTTGTACCAGACAGACAGAGTGAGTTGATATAAGCTCTGTACCAGACAGACAGAGTGTGTTGATATAAGCTTTGTACCAGACAGACAGAGTGTGTTGATATAAGCTTTGTACCAGACAGACAGAGTGTGTTGATATAAGCTCTGTACCAGACAGACAGAGTGTGTTGATATAAGCTTTGTACCAGACAGACAGAGTAAGTTGATATAAGCTTTGTACCAGACAGACAGAGTGTGTTGATATAAGCTTTGTACCAGACAGACAGAGTGTGTTGATATAAGCTTTGTACCAGACAGACAGAGTGTGTTGATATAAGCTTTGTACCAGACAAACAGAGTGAGTTGATATAAGCTTTGTACCAGACAGACAGAGTGTGTTGATATAAGCTTTGTACCAGACAGACAGAGTGAGTTGATATAAGCTCTGTACCAGACAGACAGAGTGTGTTGATATAAGCTTTGTACCAGACAGACAGAGTGTGTTGATATAAGCTTTGTACCAGACAGACAGAGTGAGTTGATATAAGCTTTGTACCAGAAAGACAGAGTGTGTTGATATAAGCTTTGTACCAGAAAGACAGAGTGAGTTGATATAAGCTCTGTACCAGACAGACAGAGTGTGTTGATATAAGCTTTGTACCAGACAGACAGAGTGTGTTGATATAAGCTTTGTACCAGACAGACAGAGTGTGTTGATATAAGCTTTGTACCAGACAGACAGAGTGTGTTGATATAAGCTTTGTACCAGACAGACAGAGTGTGTTGATATAAGCTTTGTACCAGACAGACAGAGTGAGTTGATATAAGCTCTGTACCAGACAGACAGAGTGTGTTGATATAAGCTCTTTACCAGACAGACAGAGTGTGTTGATATACGCTTTGTACCAGACAGACAGAGTGAGTTGATATAAGATCTGTACCAGACAGACAGAGTGTGTTGATATAAGCTCTGTACCAGACAGACAGAGTGTGTTGATATAAGCTCTGTACTAGACAGACAGAGTGTGTTGATATAAGCTTTGTACCAGACAGACGGAGTGTGTTGATACAAGCTTCTACCAGACAGACAGAGTGAGTTGATATTATCTTTGTAGCAGACAGACGGAGTGTGTTGATATTATCTTTGTAGAAGACAGACGGAGTGTGTTGATATAAGCTTTGTACCAGACAGACAGAGTGAGTTGATATAAGATCTGTACCAGACAGACAGAGTGTGTTGATATAAGCTCTGTACCAGACAGACAGAGTGTGTTGATATAAGCTCTGTACTAGACAGACAGAGTGTGTTGATATAAGCTTTGTACCAGACAGACGGAGTGTGTTGATACAAGCTTCTACCAGACAGACAGAGTGAGTTGATATTATCTTTGTAGCAGACAGACGGAGTGTGTTATACAAGCTTCTACCAGATAGACAGAGTGAGTTGATATAAGCTTTGAACCAGACAGACAGAGTGTGTTCATATAAGCTTTGTACCAGACAGACAGAGTGTGTTGATATAAGCTTTGTAGCAGACAGGCGGAGTGTGTTGATATAAGCTTTGAACCAGACAGACAGAGTGTGTTCATATAAGCTTTGTACCAGACAGACAGAGTGTGTTGATATAAGCTTTGTAGCAGACAGACGGAGTGTGTTATACAAGCTTCTACCAGATAGACAGAGTGTGTTGATATAAGCTTTGTAGCAGACAGAGTGTGTTGATATAAGCTTTGTACCAGACAGACGGAGTGTGTTGATACAAGCTTCTGCCAGACAGACAGAGTGAGTTGATATTATCTTTGTAGCAGACAGACAGAGTGTGTTGATATAAGCTTTGTAGCAGACAGACGGAGTGTGTTGATATAAGCTTTGTAGCAGACAGACAGAGTGTGTTGATATAAGCTTTGTACCAGACAGACAGAGTGTGTTGATATAAGCTTTGTACCAGACAGACGGAGTGTGTTATACAAGCTTCTACCAGATAGACAGAGTGTGTTGATATAAGCTTTGTAGCAGACAGAGTGTGTTGATATAAGCTTTGTAGCAGACAGACAGAGTGTGTTCATATAAGCTTTGTAGCAGACAGACAGAGTGTGTTGATATAAGCTTTTTAAAAATCCTTTAAAAAGTAGGTCGTACATTCTTTTTTTAAATATTTAGTGGAAGAGAAATATTTGGAATCAGATGTCTGCTGATGCAAACCGATACCAGTTTTTAATAGGTCTAACATTTAGTAAAAAAAAAGTTTATGAGAACTTAGAATGGACATTGAAGTAGGCCTAGATACAGGACCGGTTTGAGACCAATTTGACCGATTGCTCCAATGGGGCCCGCGTCTGGTAATATGCATTTAACATATCATTATCAGTCATGGCTCTTGCACAGGCTTTTAAAGATTAAGACTTAAGGGGTTAGCATATTTAGTGTATCGTACGATTGAGTAACTTAATTAACCCACTGGCGCCTATTGCCTTTGATTTGACTCCAATGCATATTGTATAACAAATGATGATATAATGATCTAATTAAAAGTAATGGTTGTTATTGGAACCAAAAAAAAATCGACGAGGGTCCTAACAAGTATCCATCAAATTGGGCCTCCGCAATTCGTATCTTTAGAGCAGTTACAAATTATTGATTCCGTTCTGTCTTACACATGGATTATTAACTTTTCCTCTTATCATTTTAAGAGTAATCCCTAAAAGGCTAATAAAGGGAGTTTGTGATGTACACAAACTCATAGGCAGAATTTTCGGGTCTGTTGTGCCCACACATGACATCACAGGTAAACACATGGCCAAATGTAAAGGAGAGTGGCAAAACTGTCATGTTTGATCAAAGATTGGGTTATCTTACTTTTGTATGCATGGCATGACTAAGAGTGCAGTGACGCTTTAAATAGTTAGCGCCACAGAGTCAACGTATTTAGCGGAATGTTTGTATCTTTGATCCAATGTTTTTATATCCCTCCTGTAAGTATTTCGTTTTTAGCTCCTCCAGGACTGTGATGTCTAGCGTGGAAGATAGGCTACCAATGTCAGTATGCAAATTAGCAAATATTTATTCAGTATACTGAAATACCAACAGGTAAATTAAAGTCTCACAAGCAGGGGCGGACTGAGTGTTAAAATCGGCACTGACATTACCATACAATCTGGCCAATAAATAGTGTACCATGTGAGGGCCATCCTATTGTAGACCTACATGTCCTCAAAATATGTTACGCTGAATAATGCATCAAAAACTGAGCGCACGGATGTGTAGTATTACGTAAAGTGTTCTGTTTTAACTTTTAATTAGGCCGAAAAAGTACAGTACAATCACAACTTTAATTACTTTTGAATTGAATTTTTAATTAGTTGATTTTTTAAATCGTTGGGCATTACTAAAGAGCACATACACATTGAAGACCTAGACGCGCCCTAATTGCGAACTACTCGATTTCACATCGTCCAAATCATCTTCTCCTACGTCTAAATCACCAACTTCACCTTTCCCTTGGTCTTTTTTTTTGAACCGTTGGGGAACAATACAGGATATGTCAACCGTCTTTCTCCTTGCTTTTCTCTCTTTTGCCTTGTATACAATATCCTTTCAATGACAAGCCCGTCCATTGATTTATATTGCCTTCCCATCACTTTCTTTGTCCGCCTCTTCTTTTTCCTGGTATTGTTCCACCAAAGAAGGTCTTTGCGAGACCCCGAGGACCTTGTGATATAATCTAAATTTTTATTTTGCATTTCTTGACAATGGTTAACGGTTCATCGTGGGTCTCGATTGCATTTGTGATTTTGTTTCGGATATCCTCATTTGTCATGCGTTTTTTTTTTAGGAGATACCTATTATCCTTCCATTTCTAGAATTCTCCTATCTTGTTCTTAATCGACGGTCAACAAATCTTTTTAGAATTTTTAGTGTCATTCCAAACGACTCATTTTGCAGCGGCTCCACGGGCTTATTAGGTGCCGACCCACTAAACATTTACACGAAGGCCAGTCCACCAATGCTTCCAAGAACTCACAAAATTCGTCATTAGAGATTAGCCCGCTGCCTGATTCGTACGTCTGTCCTGCCTGATTCGTACGTCTGTCTTGCCTGATTCGTACGTCTGTCCTGCCCGATTCGTACGTCTGTCCTGCCTGATTCGTACGTCTGTCCTGCCTAATTCGTACGTCTGTCCTGCCTAATTCGTACGTCTGTCCTGCCTGATTCGCACGCTGACCTGAATCGTTAGAGAATATGGCTTGGTAAAGGAACTGTCAGTTAAGACCGACGGATTTACAAACATGACGATCATACCCAATTTGTAAATAAACATCGTTTTTTTTTTATTTTTACAAAACTTTGTCTGTCTGTCTGTCTGGTAAAAAGTTTGTACACGTTATTTCTCCCACACCCAATCTCGGATCAAGCTGAAATTTCGTGCAATTATTTCTTTCACCTGACAAAACAAGAATCAATTTTAAAAATTATTAGTTAATAAAATATTCGCAATTAATTATTTTGTTTCGTATTTCTAACAAGGGAAAGATAATGTACTAGACTGAAGTGATGGTATAAGCTGAATTAGTCCCCTTTATAGGTAGTCGTCTGAGTTTTAGTGAACACAAACATGAAATAGGAACAATAGATAACTAAACACAGTGCTATTTTTGTTAAAAAAAAAAAAAGATTACCTAAATTTTAACTCTCAATAAAATAATAGATAATAATATACGTTAAAATACAAGAACAGTAATAGTTTTTCCCCACATTCAAAATAGCCTGTACGGGCCATAGCGGTGCGTACCGTCACAAAAACAAAGCCCTGACTATACAATCCTCGCTGGTAGAGAGTTAACAGTGTTGCCAAGGCAACGAGTTCAAATTCAGGTCGATCACCTATTTTATATCAATCAATTGAAAAAGAGATCACACAGGTCCCTGCACTATCTCTCTCCCACATTACCCCCTCCTTTCCAAAT
This sequence comes from Biomphalaria sudanica, assembly GCA_036873155.1. Taxonomy (NCBI): domain Eukaryota; kingdom Metazoa; phylum Mollusca; class Gastropoda; family Planorbidae; genus Biomphalaria; species Biomphalaria sudanica. The sequence continues at coordinate 26,807 of JAZGLO010000622.1, read as the reverse complement.
GGTTTAGATGGGATCATGGCGTATTGAGAAAGCTAAAAGCATGAAATTGCGCTAAATAATATCTGGAAAAAATATTTCTAATAGCACAGATTTATTATTGTTAGTCTAGATCTATTACAAATTTAATTACATGACTGATCCAAACGAATTGATACATACTTAATATAATTTTTATATTTTGCTTTTTTTTTCAGCTGTATCCGCTTGACTGTGTTGGACTTGTATTTTACATTTTATATAATCACCAAGTTTTTCTAAACTATGGACTTACCTTGACATAATTATTTTTATTTTTCTCGGGAATCCAGGCTTTCGGTCCATTCAGTCTAACATGGTGGGGGACACCACTGTTGGTTTCTATTTGAAAATCAGGCCTACTTTGGTAGGCACCGTACCTAAGGCCAAGTTGTGTCAAACATGGAGGAAACTGAAACAAAGAAGAGCTGAACTTAGAGGTCACTGAAACAAAGAAGAGCTGAGCTTAGAGGTCACTGAAACAAAAAAAAACTTAGCTTAGAGGTCACTGAAACAAAAAAGAGCTTAGCTTAGAGGTCACTGAAACAAAGGATTACGTTGAGATCAATAAAACAACAAAATCGAAAACTAAAAATGTTCGGACCACTAAAACAGCGTAGTGTCAAACGTTTGGACCACTAAAACAGCGGAGTGTCAAACGTTTGGACCACTAAAACAGCGGAGTGTCAAACGTTTGGACCACTAAAACAGCGGAGTGTCAAACGTTTGGACCACTAAAACAGCGGAGTGTCAAACGTTTGGACCACTAAAACAGCGGAGTGTCAAACGTTTCGACCACTAAAACAGCGGAGTGTCAAACGTTTCGACCACTAAAACAGCGGAGTGTCAAACGTTTCGACCACTAAAACAGCGGAGTGTCAAACGTTTGGACCACTAAAACAGCGGAGTGTCAAACGTTTCGACCACTAAAACAGCGGAGTGTCAAACGTTTCGACCACTAAAACAGCGGAGTGTCAAACGTTTGGACCACTGAAACAGTGGAGTGTCAAACGTTTGGACCACTTAAACAGTGAATCACTATATGTTAGATTTTTATTTACATTTTTTTCAAAGTAAGAGGAAAGGTATCAAGTATAGTATAATTGTAATTGTACATCCTATTAATGAAGCTTACGCGTTAGTTCAATGAGTATATTAAATGACCAATAAAAGTTTACAAAGGTATGTTTGTTGCTTGTTTTGTATTGTTAGTATAGTTCCATGCATAGATTAAATACATTCATTAAATCTTTTCGGATTTAATATACATTCTTCTGAATTTTTAACGAAATAGTTCAACTATAAATATAGATTTCATTTTAAACTTTACAAAAAAATCTAAGCACATAAAAACAGTTGTAACTTAGCTTAAATTATTGGAGTCTTGAGCTTAAATTATTGGAGTCTTGTTACCTTATATTGAACAGTTACGTTAAGTGTAACTTGTAGTTTTATACCAGAAACCATCTTGAGAATTCTATGACATAATGTGAAATGTTTCATTTCAGACTTTACGTTTTATGTGGTCGTTGTGCTTTATTTTTCCCCAACTAATGTGAGTACCCATTAGAGTTGGATGTACTCAGGGACGCCCTAAAAATCCCGTAATTAAAATCCCAGTCTTCACCAAGATTCGATCCCGAGACTTCTCGGTTAGGAAGCCAGGCGCCTTACCACCCAGACACTAGGCCCTCCGTGACCTATTTAGAAATCTAAATTAGAATGAAGTGAGTATTCAAACATTTTCATAGTTACACATACACAAAAGGAATTTGTGCTACTTCGAACAATTGCAACTATTCTCAATTTTAGTTAATTTCAAAATCTAATGTTGAAAAATAAGTTGTTGTTTTTTTCAGACAATATATTCTATTACTTAATGATAAAAAGCATTAGCATAAGCGTTTATTTTTTTGGTCAAAACTACATTACCTTTTTAGATTTATTATAAACACACACATACGCTGAAAGCTGTGCCAATCTTTACTCCATGTTAATCACATTGATCAGATTAAAAACGTGGAAAAAAAAATGGAGGTTTAATTAAAGAAATAAAAATAGAACTTGCCAGGAAGTCCTCTTCCATAATGATTGAGCAAAGAAAGGAGGGGACAACCCACACAGTTTGTGACTTTACTCTGTAACAGTACGTCTCGAAAGACAATTTGTTTTCATCTTGGAGGACATTCAACCATTTCACATAAGCACAACTTGATACTGTCACGTATTACGAATTGAATTCTAATTTTTAAAATGGCTTGCCTAGGGGAACGTGACAATAGAAAAGGAGTTGTGTCACTTATCTTAAGTCTGAATTTAATCAAAGACTTACAATGAATAACAAAAAAAAAAATGACACAAGAAATCGGAAGGTAAACTATCAACTTAATGTTTAATCAAATATAAAGTTACAAGAAAGAAAAATAAACATTTACTCAATACAGAATTGATGTGTTGACCAAAACCCTTTTACAAAAATGACATGTAAAAATATTACAATACAAGAGTTTGAAAATGTAATTACAAATACAAGCAAGCAAGGCCTTACATAAAAAAAATATTAACTTACACGATCAAGTGGTTAACCACGCACGGGTCACGCAATGTCTCCGCTATTCTGTCTCACGGCTGTCTCCGTATGTCTGTCCGTCAACGTTACGCGAGCGGTCTTATATAATCTACCGCGCGTCGATCTCTCGTAATTTCTAGAAAGTCATCAACACCCAGATCTAGAACGCTCTTCAAAGAGACAGAAAAAAAAACACCCTCCTTTCAACCAGAGGTACACACACAGGTCAAGGACCGGTCACTGTCTGTGTGGCTTGACGAATAAAAAAGAAAAAAAAACTTATTACACAAGGGGCAGACAACCTACCCGTCTCTCGACCGCAACAGGTCAACGAAAGAAAAAAAACAACGCCTAGATACGTAACACCTCCCCCCTAAAAATAAAAAGTTTACATTTCCACGAAATGGAAATCTTTTTAGAATTAAAAAAAAAATTTACATTACAGAATGTATTTATCATGATATATATATAAAAAAAAATATATACATCAAAATACTTTTTACAATCTAGACAAGGCATCGGCGATAACATTTTCGCTGCCTTTTATGTGTTTAAGATCTAGGTTGTACTCTTGTAAAAATAAACTCCACCTGAGAAGTCGTTGGTTCTTGCCAGACATTTTGTGGATAAATGTAAGGGGATTGTGGTCAGTAAATACAACCAGTGCCCATCTGGACCCACTGATATAAAAATCAAAGTGTTGTATAGAAAGAATCAACCCAAGACATTCTTTTTCCACAGTAGAATAATTTCTTTGATGTCTATTAAATTTCTTGGAAAAGAAACAAATAGGATGCTCTACTTGGAAATTATCTTCTTGGTAAAGGACTGACCCAACACCTGTGTCACTGGCGTCAATAGCTAACCTAAAAGGTTTTCCGAAGTCAGGAGCCATCAAAATGGGAGAGCTAGATAATATCTGCTTGATCTGGTTAAAGGCTTTCTGACATTCATCCGTCCAAGTAAATCGGACGTTCTTTCTCAGGAGGTTTGTTAAAGGACTGGCAATGACAGAAAAATTTTCGCGAAATTTTCTATAATATCCAGACATTCCCAAAAATCTTCGGAGTTGTTTCCGATCAGCAGGGATAGGGAAAGCTTGGATAGCTTCTACTTTGGCCATTACAGGTTTCACCTGGCCTTGTCCTACAATATGGCCTAAGTATTGGATGGAAGCCTGGCAAAAATCACTCTTACTCAGGTTTACAGTAATTTTTGCATGTAACAGTTTAGTAAAAAGACAATGCAGTTGTTTACAATGGCTAGAAAAATCTTGGCTAAAAATTACTACATCGTCTATGTATGCGTGGCAATTCTCCATGTCAGCAAGCAGGGCATTTATCATTCTCTGGAAAGTGGCAGGAGCATTCTTCATGCCAAATGGCATCACTTTGTATTGGTACAGACCATCAGGGGTGACAAAGGCGGAGATTTCCTTTGCCCTATCAGTCAGGGGAACCTGCCAATAACCTGAAAGTAGGTCTATTTTGGTGATGTACTTAGCATCACCAATACGATCTATGAGATCGTCTATCCTAGGGATAGGAAACGAATCGGTCTTTGTGACAGCATTTACCTTACGGTAGTCTGTACAAAAACGATAAGTCTTGTCCTGTTTAGGTATCAAGACACATGGGGAGCTCCAGCTACTGGAACTTGGTTCAATGAGGTCATTTTCAAGCATATACTTGATTTCTGACCTAAGTATAGCAAGTTTTTCAGGGTTGACCCTGTAAGGATGCTGCTTGACTGGAGTAGCCTCGCCAACATCTACATCATGCATTATAACATTAGTCTGTTTTGGTACATCACAAAAAATGTCATTAAATTCACTAATGAGTTTCATGATAACTGGCCTTTCTGTCGAAGACAGATGAGACAGTTTTACATCCAAATTCTGTAATACAAAAGAATTAGGTATTTTGTATTGTCCAAATTTCTCCTTTACAATATCATCATCAATAGGAGAAACATGGCTATTTGAACAACTTTTGACTGTATTTAAAACACAATTACTCTTCTCTGAGTGATCTGGCCGAGATACATAAGGCTTCAGCATGTTTATATGACATAACTGAGTCTTTTTCCTACGGTCAGGGGTTTTGATTGTGTAATTGAGGTCACTAATTTTGGTCTCAATTTCATAGGGACCAAAATATCTGGCTTGCAAGGGTTGACCTGGTATGGGCAAAAATACAAGCACCTTATCCCCGGGAGAAAATTCTCTAACACGGGCCTTTCTATCATACCAGCGTTTCATGCTGGATTGGGTGTTTTGTAAGTTATTTTTGGCCAGAACACAAGCATCATAAAGTCTAGTTTTAAACTTAATTACATAGTCTAAAAGTCCTTCAGTGGCTGTTGGTGACAACAAAGTCTCTTTTATACATTTCAAGGGACCGCGCACCGAATGGCCAAAGACTAAGTCAAAAGGGCTGAATCCCAACGATTCCTGGACGGATTCACGGGTTGCAAACAGCAGCATGTGGATTCCTTCGTCCCAGTCTTTTTCGTGCTCAAAGCAATAGGTTCGGATCATGTTCTTGAGAGTCTGATGGAATCGCTCAAGAGCGCCTTGCGACTCGGCATGATACGCACTCGACATGCAGTGTTTGATGCCCAACTGAGTCATGACTTGCTTGAAAAGATTGGCCGTGAAATTCGTTCCTTGGTCCGATTGGATGGACTTTGGTAGACCAAATAGAGTAAAGAACTTGATTAAGGCCTTCACAATGTTTGATGCTTTTATGTTCCTTAGAGGAATAGCTTCAGGAAAACGAGTTGAAGCACACATAAGGGTCAACAGGTATTGGTTGCCAGCTTTTGTCCTTGGGAGAGGACCAACACAGTCAATAAGTACTCTGCTGAAAGGTTCTTCAAAGGCTGGAATCGGCTTCAGAGGAGCAACAGGGATCTTTTGATTTGGCTTGCCAACCATCTGACAGGCATGACAGGATCGGCAGTACTGGATGACATCTTTCTTCAAACGTGGCCAGAAGAAGTGTGACATAATCTTGTGGTATGTCTTGTGGATGCCGAGATGACCTGACATTGGTGTGTCATGAGCCAGATTCATGATGTACGCTCGGTATCTTTCTGGTAACACGATTTGATGGCATATTCTCCATTCTTCTTCGTTGGATGCGTCTGGAGGTTTCCATTTCCTGAAGAGCATATCATCTTGGATGTAGTAGCACGTTGATGCTAGCTCTGCCTCTTGTGATGTCATTGCGGTTTTTCGGAGTTTGGCGAGCTCTGGATCCTTCTTTTGGTCCTCAATCAACTGTTTTCGAGTTGATGCCGGCTTTTCAGAATTTGGCGTTGGTTCTTCTTCAAGAGAAGCAAAGAATGTGGTGCTCAAGTCCACATCATCTTGGTTACTGTTGGCCTTGACGACGTTCTCTTCTTGAGATGCTTTCAACCTCATTGCCCTTGTTACTGCACACGCTGGATATAACTCTAGGTCTTCCTCGGGTGTGGCAGATAAATCGGGTGTTTGAGTGACGATGGGTTCGGCTATCACCTTTCCACCTGCTAAGTCATTGCCTAACAGCAACGAGATGCCTTCCAATGGTAATGTTGGTCGGACACCTACAACAACCGGTCCAGTAATGAGATTTGACTTTATGTCGATTAGATGTAGAGGCACATCTATACATCCAAGCTCTACGCCTCGTAACAGGATGCTCTTCCCAGTCGATGATGATTTAGACAAGGGCAAGATACCCTCTAAAAGTAACGATTGTGAGGCACCTGTGTCTCTCAAAATGGTGATAGGTCGTAGACTTGTAGAATCACCGGGTAGTGATACGAATCCTTCCGAAATGAAAGGCTTAAAATCCTCTAATAAAACATCAATTTTGGTTGATGCAGACTGGACTTGGGTCGAACTCTCGCTGGAGTCATTGACATCTTTAGGAGACGCAGTGGAGAAACTCTTTCTTGAGTCAGTAGAACATCTTGTGGATGTATTTGGAGAACTCTTGATGGAGTCATTGGAACATCGGGGTGATGTCTTATGGGAACTCTTGATAGAGTCATGGGAACATCGGGATGATGTATTATGGGAACTCTGGATAGAGTCATTGAAACATCGGGGTGATGTCTTATGGGAACTCTTGATAGAGTCATGGGAACATCGGGATGATGTATTATGGGAACTCTGGATAGAGTCATTGGAACATCGATGTGATGTATTTGAAAAACTCTTGTTTGAGTCATTGGAACATCGGCTTGATGTATTTGAAAAACTCTTGGTTGAGTCATTGGAACATCGTAAAGATGAATTTGAAGAACTCGCTGTTGAGTCATTTGAACACCGTGGAGACATTTTCGGAGAGTCTTGTACAGTCAATACATTTGAAACAGGTGGTGTCGAGGTATTCTTGATATGACTTGAGGATGAGGGAGTAAACCTCGACGACCACTGTACTGTGCAAGCGCTGACTTTTGAAGGAGCTTTTTCGTTTCTCTTCCTCAATTTCCAACAATCGTCAATTTTATGGCCTTCTCGTTTGCAGTAGGAACAAGTAGCTTTACTTGTAGTAGGTTTTCTGTCGTTTGTACTGCTGTTCTTGATGGGGTTGCTAGCAGTGGACTCAGGCTGTTTGACTTGTTTTGGCTTGACATCCGTCGTATACTTGGCAAATTGATGTGATATTATATAATCGTCTGCCAACACTGCAGCCTTGTGCACATCTTCCTCGCCACGATCAGCTATATGCGTACGGACGTCCAGCCGCACACAACTCTTGAACTCTTCCATCAGCATTAGGTTCTTGAATTTTTCAAAGTCGGTGCCGATTTCCCTGGAAGTGAGCCATTTCTCAAAGCGTCGCTCCTTTTCCCGCAGGAATTCTACATGGGTTTGGCCATCCGATTTGCGACAATCCCTGAACTGCTTTCGGTAAGCTTCCGGAACAAGTTCATATGCCTTAAGAATTAAGGCCTTAACAACATTATAATCTTTTTGTTGTTCAATGGTCAAAGAACAAAATACCTCTGCAGCTCTACCAGTCAAAACTGTTAGCAGCAAAGTGGGCCACAAAGTTTCAGGTACATTAAAATTTTTCACACAAAGTTCAAATTGTGGAAAATAATTGTCAATTGTGGCTTCATTAAAGCGTGGAATTATTTTCAAAAATTTTGTTGCTTCAGCAGTATGACTGGCAGGGGAAGAATCTGGTCTTACATTAGCAGCTAACTCTAATTTTTTTAACTCTATTTGTAATTTCATTTCCATTTCTTTCTGCTCTAATTCTTTTTGTTTAATTTCCTTCTGGGCTTCTATTTCCATTTCTTTCTGCTCTCTAGCCGCTGCAAGCTCTAATTCTTTTTGTTTAATTTCCTTCTGGGCTTCTATTTCCATTTGTTTTAATTTTATCTGAAGTTCTAAATCTGATTTACCCTCATCGGGTCTAAGGGTTTCTAAAAGGTCTTCAGAAAACACTTCCTCGTCTACATAATGGATTACAATGTTATCTCTGATTTCTTGTTTAAGGGCATTTGATTTTATTTTTAACCCTAAATGTTTAGAAATAAGGACCAGTTCCTTCCTAGTAAAAGCATCAAGCTCTTCCACAGAGGGATTTGAAAGAAAAACCTGAATATCCATGACTAACTAACAACTATTACAAGCAAAAAATGTATACAATGTAAATATACAGTACAAAATCAGTACAACAAAAAACCTTAAGAGAGTTTGGTCAATACTATTGATACTTTACTTCCGACTCTTTGAACAAACAAAAAAATTTTGTTAAAGTCAACTTCGCCTTTACAAAATTACTCAAGTAAGATGAAAATAGGTTCAGAAAAATATCCGGGACGAAAGCCCTCAAACTTCTTTTGTCACGTATTACGAATTGAATTCTAATTTTTAAAATGGCTTGCCTAGGGGAACGTGACAATAGAAAAGGAGTTGTGTCACTTATCTTAAGTCTGAATTTAATCAAAGACTTACAATGAATAACAAAAAAAAAAATGACACAAGAAATCGGAAGGTAAACTATCAACTTAATGTTTAATCAAATATAAAGTTACAAGAAAGAAAAATAAACATTTACTCAATACAGAATTGATGTGTTGACCAAAACCCTTTTACAAAAATGACATGTAAAAATATTACAATACAAGAGTTTGAAAATGTAATTACAAATACAAGCAAGCAAGGCCTTACATAAAAAAAATATTAACTTACACGATCAAGTGGTTAACCACGCACGGGTCACGCAATGTCTCCGCTATTCTGTCTCACGGCTGTCTCCGTATGTCTGTCCGTCAACGTTACGCGAGCGGTCTTATATAATCTACCGCGCGTCGATCTCTCGTAATTTCTAGAAAGTCATCAACACCCAGATCTAGAACGCTCTTCAAAGAGACAGAAAAAAAAACACCCTCCTTTCAACCAGAGGTACACACACAGGTCAAGGACCGGTCACTGTCTGTGTGGCTTGACGAATAAAAAAGAAAAAAAAACTTATTACACAAGGGGCAGACAACCTACCCGTCTCTCGACCGCAACAGGTCAACGAAAGAAAAAAAACAACGCCTAGATACGTAACAATACACATCTACATTAATGAATAAGTCTACGTGTACTTTCTCATCCTTTATTGTTTTCATTTCCTATTTATTTTATTTAAATGTCAGGATAACAAACGAATAATCACATTTGACCAGAGTACATCGCTAGTAAAAATCCCTCAATTAAGGAGCATGTAACTATTGAGGGCTAAAAAGTAAATCTAGCATACAACCCTAAACAAAAACTTACAAATACAAAAACACAATCTAATAAAATAAACAACAAGACCTAAAAGATAAAAGCATATTTCTTATTTCATAAGCAAGGATGAATTCATACAAGTTCCCATTCTTCCCTAGAGCCATTAGATCATGGAATGGTTTGCCTAAATAAACCAAGAAAACCAACGACATAACTGAGTTTAAGTCTCTAATTAACAAGGATGACTAGATTTAGACATAGATACGTATTGGGGAGTAATTATCTTCTCCTTTAAAAACAAAACCCCATACCAACATGGCTTTAGGAAATATAGATCATGTGAAACACAACTAATAGGACTAATTGATGATTTTTCAAAAGGTTTAGATAATAGTGAACAAATAGATGCTATCTTACTAGATTTTTCCAAGGCTTTTGACAAAGTTCACCACCATAGTTTGCTTAAAAAATTAAAATATTTCGGCATTAAGGTCCACTGCATCAGTGGATTAAAGATTTTCTGATAGGGAGAGAACAAACTGTAATAATAAATGGCTCTAAATCAACACCAATAACAGTAAACTCAGGTGTACCTCAAGGAACAGTCTTGGGTCCACTACTATTTTTAATTTACATAAATGATTTACCAAATTGCATTACTTCAGGAACAAAAGTCAGATTATTTGCAGACGATTGCATAATATATAGAACAATAAAAACAATACAAGACACAGATATTTTACAAAGAGAATTAGATCAATTACAGAAATGGGAATCAAATTGGAGCATGTCTTTCCACCCAGAAAATGTCAGTTGTTAAGAGTAACAAAAAAACTAAAACAAATTAATTCCACTTATCTTATTCATGGCAAACCAGTAACACAGACTAAAAACGCAAAATATCTAGGTGTTATAATAAATGAAAAACTGTCATGGAATCCACATATTGATGAAACTATAAAAAAAAATCCAACAAAGCATTAGGGTTTTTTAAAAGAAATTTCTATAAATCAAATAAGAACATAAAACTAAAATGTTATTTAACCTTGGTTAGGCCAATAATAGAATATGCACCCACCGTGTGGGACCCCTCAACTCAAGAAAACATTAAGAAACTGGAACAAACACAAAATAGAGCAGTGAGATTCATAACAAACGAATATTCACATTTGACTAGGGTAACACCATTAGTAAAATCACTAAATTTAGGAAGCCTTCAGGACAGAAGACTCAAAAGTAAAGTAGCAATTATACATAAAACACTGAACCATAATCTTCAAATACAAAAACAAAATTTAATAAAATACTCTGAAAGACACAAAAATAAAGGCACATTCCTCGTCCCATATGCTAGGACAAATTTGTACAAATACTCCTTCTTCCCTAGTGCTATTAGAGCATGGAATGGGTTGCCTGAGCTAGCCAGAAAAACCAGTGACTTGGCAGAATTTAAGTCATTGGTTAATATGCATGACTAAATGCATGACGCGTAGGACGTAATCATCTTCTTTTTTGAAGTAACGTCTGTATTATATAAGATAAGTAAAGATAAAACATCTTTAATTTATAATATAACTAATAAAAAGTGATTTAAAACACACTTGCTATCGATCTATATAAAATACAATGGACTACTTACTGTTTCAAGACCGCTGACTTCCAACCTGCTAACAACGCACACAATCAATGGTAGCAAACACAAGCACAGCTTTGTCATTTTATATCCGTCAGGTTCTCTTGTTCTGCAGAGGTAGATCTAGATCTACCTAGTCTAGTTCTTTTTCTTCACTATAAAAAGTTAGTGAATATCTGTTTAGCAATTGTATTTAGCTCGCACCTTTGATTTCCTACGGAGAAAAAAGTTTTTTAAAAATCCAGATAAATGTATCACAAAGTAGAAGTCGTTCAAAGATTTTTCTTAATCAATGTAGGAAATGATTGTCGTAAAAGTCATTAGCAGTTGTTAGGATGTAGTGCAGAAAAAAAATTAACTTCCTTTTGTTGTGTTTGTTTGTCCACTGTGTCTAGAATTGACTCCGCCCTTTCGGGGATTCCCTACGTGACTTTTGTTAATGAGAAGGCTGCGTCGAATGTTTAATAATGATTTCCCATTCTGCCAGATGCGCCCGTAATGAAGTCAAGAATATTCCAAACACCCTAGGGACCTTAATTAAGACACGTCACAGCACAACTCAGCTTGGAATAATGACGCAAAAGGTCATAGAAATGTGAAGTGTAGATCTTATTTTAAATATTGCTCAATGTTCTAAGTAAGATTTACAAATAAGATCCATATCTTTTTTTCTAACAACCGGAATCTATGTTTCACGCTCTCTTTCTCTCTCTCTCTCTCTCTCTCTCTCTCGCTCTCTCTCTCTCTCTCTCTCTCTCTATCTCACACTCTCTCAAGCTTCTTTTTTTTTACATAAACAATATGCACAATGGATGAAAAGTTCACCAACATTTATGTTTGTTTTCCATGTTTCAGGTATTTATACAGAGTAGAAGATAATCTACTCCCTAGTTCAGAAGATAATCTACTACTCCCTAGCTCAGAAGATAATCTACTCCCTAGTTCAGAAGATAATCTACTCCCTAGTTCAGAAGATAATCCACTCCCTAGTTGAGGAGATAATCTACTCCCTAGTTCAGGAGATAATCTACTCCCTAGTTCAGGAGATAATCAACTCCCTAGTTCAGAAGATATTTACTCCCTAGTTCAGAAGATGATCTACTTCGTAGTTCAGATAATAATCTACTTCCTAGTTCAGGAGCTAATCTACTCCCTATTTCAGGAGATAATCTGCTCCCTAGTTCAGGAGATAATCTACTCCCTAGCTCAGAAGATAATCGACTCCCTAGTTCAGGAGATAATCTACTCAATAGTTCAGGAGATAATCTATTCCCTAGTTCTGGAGATAATCTACTCCCTAGTTTAGGAGATAATCTGCTCCCTAGTTCAGGAGATAATCTACTCTCTAATTCAGGTGATAATCTACTCCCTAGATTAGGAGATAATCTACTCTCTAGTTCAGAAGATAATATACTGCCTAGCTCAGAAGATAATCTACTCCCTAGTTTAGAAGATAATCTACTCCCTAGTTAAGAAGATAATATACTACCTAGTTCAGAAGATAATTTACTCCCTAGTTCAGGAGATAATCTAATCCCTAGTTCAGGAGATAATCTGCTCCCTAGTTCAGGAAATAATCTACTCCCTAGCTCAGAAGATAATCGACTCCCTAGTTGAGGAGAAAATCTACTCAATAGTTCAGGAGATAATCTATTCCCTAGTTCAGGAGATAATCTACTCCCTAGTTTAGGAGATAATCTGCTCCCTAGTTCAGGAGATAATCTACTCTCTAATTCAGGTGATAATCTACTCCCTAGTTTAGGAGATAATCTACTCTCTAGCACAGAAGATAATATACTCCCTAGCTCTAAAGATAATCTACTCCCTAGTTCAGAAGATAATCTACTACTCCCTAGCTCAGAAGATAATATACTACCTAGTTCAGAAGATAATTGACTCCCTACTTGAGGAGATATTCTACTCCCTAGTTCAGGAGATAATCTACTCCCTAGTTTAGGAGATAATCTACTCCCTATTTCAGGAGATAATCTTCTCCCTAGTTCCGGAGATAATCTACTCCCTAGTTCAGGAGATAATCTACTCCCTAGTTCCGGAGATAATCTTTTCCCTAGTTCAGAATATAATCTATTCCCTAGTTCAGAAGATAATCTACTCCCTAGTTCAGGAGATAATCTACTCCCTAGCTTAGAAGATAATCTACTCCCTAGGTCAGAAGATAATCTACTCCCTAGTTCCGGAGATAATCTACTCCCTAGTTCAGAATATAATCTACTCCCTAGCTTAGAAGATAATCTACTCCCTAGTTCAGAAGATAATCTACTCCCTAGTTCAGAAGATAATCTACTCCCTAGCTCAGAAGATAATCTACTCCCTAGTTAATGAGATAATCTACTCCCTAGTTCAGGAGATAATCTGCTCCCTAGTTAAGGAGATAATCTGCTCCCTAGTTCAGGAGATAATCTACTCCCTAGTTCAGAAGATAATATACTCCCTAGTTCAGAAGATAATCTACTCCCTTGTTCAGAAGATAATCTACTCCCTAGTTCAGAAGATAATCTACTCTCTAGTTCAGGAGATAATCTACTCCCTAGTTCAGAAGATAATATACTCCCTTGTTCAGAAGATAATCTACTCCCTAGTTCAGGAGATAATCTACTCCCTAGTTTAGGAGATAATCTACTCCCTACTTCAGGAGATAATCTACTCCCTATTTCAGGAGATAATCTTCTCCCTAGTTCCGGAGATAATCTACTCCCTAGTTCAGGAGATAATCTACTCCCTAGTTCCGGAGATAATCTTTTCCCTAGTTCAGAATATAATCTACTCCCTAGTTCAGAAAATAATCTACTCCCTAGTTCAGGAGATAATCTACTCCCTAGCTTAGAAGATAATCTACTCCCTAGTTCAGAAGATAATCTACTCCCTAGTTCAGAAGATAATCTACTCCCTAGTTCAGAATATAATCTACTCCCTAGCTTAGAAGATAATCTACTCCCTAGTTCAGAAGATAATCTACTCCCTAGTTCAGAAGATAATCTACTCCCTAGCTCAGAAGATAATCTACTCCCTAGTTAAGGAGATAATCTACTCCCTAGTTCAGGAGATAATCTGCTCCCTAGTTAAGGAGATAATCTGCTCCCTAGTTCAGGAGATAATCTACTCCCTAGTTCAGAAGATAATATACTACCTAGTTCAGGAGATAATCTACTCCCTTGTTCAGAAGATAATCTACTCCCTAGTTCAGAAGATAATCTACTCTCTAGTTCAGGAGATAATCTAATCCCTAGTTCAGAAGATAATATACTCCCTTGTTCAGAAGATAATCTACTCCCTAGTTCAGAAGATAATCTACTCCCTAGTTCAGAAGATAATCTACTCCCTAGTTAAGAAGATAATCTACTCCCTTGTTCAGAAGATAATCTACTCCCTAGTTCAGAAGATAATCTACTCTCTAGTTCAGGAGATAATCTACTCCCTAGTTCAGAAGATAATATACTCCCTTGTTCAGAAGATAATCTACTCCCTAGTTCAGAAGATAATCTACTCCCTAGTTCAGAAGATAATCTACTCCCTAGTTCAGAAGATAATCTACTCCCTAGTTCAGAAGATAATTTACTCCCTAGTTCAGAAGATAATCTACTCCCTAGTTCAGAAGATAATCTACTCCCTAGTTCAGAAGATAATCTACTCCCTAGTTCAGAAGATAATCTACTCCCTAGTTCAGAAAATAATCTACTCCCTAGTTCAGAAGATTATCTACTCCCTAGTTCAGAAGATAATCTACTCCCTAGTTCAGAAGATAATCTACTCCCTAGTTCAGAAGATAATCTGCTCCCTAGTTCAGGAGATAATCTACTCCCTAGTTCAGAAGATAATCTGCTCCCTAGTTCAGGAGATAATCTACTCCCTAGTTCAGAAGATAATCTGCTCCCTTGTTCAGGAGATAATCTACTCCCTAGTTCAGAAGATAATATACTCCCTAGTTCAGGAGATAATCTACTCCCTAGTTCAGAAGATAATCTACTCCCTAGTTCAGAAGATAATCTACTCTCTAGTTCAGAAGATAATCTACTCCCTAGTTCAGAAGATAATCTACTTCCTAGTTCAGAAGATAATTTACTCCCTAGTTCAGGAGATAATCTACTCCCTAGTTCAGAAGATAATCTACTCCCTAGTTCAGAAGATAATCTACTCCCTAGTTCAGAAGATAATCTACTCCCTAGTTCAGAAGATAATTTACTCCCTAGTTCAGAAGATAATCTACTCCCTAGTTCAGAAGATAATCTACTCCCTAGTTCAGAAGATAATATTCTACTCCCTAGTTCAGAAGATAATCTACTCCCTAGTTTAGAAGATAATCGACTCCCTAGTTGAGGAGATAATCTACTCCCTAGTTCAGGAGATAATCTACTCCCTGGTTCAGGAGATAATCTACTCCCTAGTTCAGAAGATAATCTACACCGTAGTCAGAAGATAATCTACTCCCTAGTTCAAGAGGTAATCTACTCCCTAGTTCAGGAGATAATCTACTCCATAGTTCAGAAGATAATCTACTCTCTAGTTCAGGAGATAATCTACTCCCTAGTTCAGAAGATAATATACTCCCTAGTTCAGAAGATAATCTACTTCCTAGTTCAGGAGATAATCTACTCCCTAGTTCAGATGATAATCTACTACTCCCTAGCTCAGAAGATAATCTACTCCCTAGTTAAGGAGATAATCTACTCCCTAGTTCAGGAGATAATCTGCTCCCTAGTTAAGGAGATAATCTGCTCCCTAGTTCAGGAGATAATCTACTCCCTAGTTCAGAAGATAATATACTCCCTAGTTCAGGAGATAATCTACTCCCTTGTTCAGAAGATAATCTACTCCCTAGTTCAGGAGATAATCTACTCCCTAGTTCAGGAGATAATCTACTCCCTAGTTAAGAAGATAATATACTCCCTAGTTCAGGAGATAATCTACTCCCTAGTTCAGAAGATAATCTACTCCCTAGTTCAGAAGATAATCTACTTCCTAGTTCAGAAGATAATTTACTCCCTAGTTCAGGAGATAATCTACTCCCTAGTTCAGAAGATAATCTACTCCCTAGTTCAGAAGATAATCTACTCCCTAGTTCAGAAGATAATCTACTCCCTAGTTCAGAAGATAATCTACTCCCTAGTTCAGAAGATAATCTACTCCCTAGTTCAGAAGATAATCTAATCCCTAGTTCAGAAGATAATCTACTCCCTAGTTCAGAAGATAATTAACTCCCTAGTTCAGAAGATAATCTACTCCCTAGTTCAGAAGATAATCTACTCCCTAGTTCAGAAGATAATATACTACTCCCTAGCTCAGAAGATATTCTACTCCCTAGTTCAGAAGATAATCTACTCCCTAGTTTAGAAGATAATCGACTCCCTAGCTGAGGAGATAATCTACTCCCTAGTTCAGGAGATAATCTACTCCCTGGTTCAGGAGATAATCTACTCCCTAGTTCAGGAGATAATCTACACCGTAGTCAGAAGATAATCTACTCCCTAGTTCAAGAGGTAATCTACTCCCTAGTTCAGGAGATAATCTACTCCATAGTTCAGAAGATAATCTACTCTCTAGTTCAGGAGATAATCTACTCCCTAGTTCAGAAGATAATATACTCCCTAGTTCAGAAGATAATCTACTTCCTAGTTCAGGAGATAATCTACTCCCTAGTTCAGATGATAATCTACTACTCCCTAGCTCAGAAGATAATCTACTCCCTAGTTAAGGAGATAATCTACTCCCTAGTTCAGGAGATAATCTGCTCCCTAGTTAAGGAGATAATCTGCTCCCTAGTTCAGGAGATAATCTACTCCCTAGTTCAGAAGATAATATACTCCCTAGTTCAGGAGATAATCTACTCCCTTGTTCAGAAGATAATCTACTCCCTAGTTCAGGAGATAATCTACTCCCTAGTTCAGAAGATAATATACTCCCTTGTTCGGAAGATAATATACTCCCTAGTTCAGGAGATAATCTACTCCCTAGTTCAGAAGATAATCTACTCCCTAGTTCAGAAGATAATCTACTCCCTAGTTCAGAAGATAATCTACTCCCTAGTGCAGAAGATAATCTACTCCCTAGTTCAGAAGATAATCTACTCCCTAGTTCAAAAGATAATCTACTCCCTTGTTCAAAACTTCCGCTGGATGACAGGATCATCGAGACGACAGCCCAGAGCGCATACCGCAAAGTTTTAACTTGATCCGAGAATATGAAATGGGAGAAATGAGGTGTACAAGATTTGTACCAGGCAAAGAGACAGAGTTCGTTTATATAAGACTTATAATAATCTCTCAGGTCAATTTATAGTTTCTATGTTCTATGATGCAGATGTGGACGGGAGGATTCAGAAAGAGAAAAGATGAAAACAGATGAAAAAGTTCTAAGGAATAAACCAACCAAAAAAAAAACTTCCTTTAGAAATAATAAAAGTTTAAATCAATTGAGAACAACAATCTTGAGCGGAATTGATAGTTTCAGTGGAACTGTGTAAATCTTTTTATATTGACCTGCCTTCTACAGCAAGTTATGTTTTTAAAAAAAACACAGATTGGCACGTATTAAATACTGAACTAAACAAAATAACAAGAAAAATGTGTTTTTTTTTAGAATTGAAAATATGAACTGGAGATCAGAATTCTGCAGTGAAATAAATGCAAGATTTAAAAAAGAGAGTTCGCATGTATCATTACCAGATTACGCAATCTTTGACAAAGTCATTTCATTATTTCATTCAAATTGAGACGGAGTTAGTCTTAAAGTGACGTCAACTGTTCACCGATCAATCTATTTCTGACAGTAAAAGTAAACAAGGTTAAAAGACAGTTTGTGTGGAAACACAAACTCAAAAATCGGCACCCAAAGTGGTCCACCCAGGCAGGTAAAAAGGCCGGTTTTAATATTTTCAGAAAGAACATCAGAATGAAATTCTATCAAAGGCAAATGACAGAGAAGAATGGAGAAAGAAGGTTTTACAAAAAATCTAAAACAGTTTGCTTTAGTACGCTGGGAATGTGGTAAATAGTCACCCGTGTTCGTTACTATTAATAGTGAATAGTTGAAAAAATGGTTATTTTTATGAAAAAAACTGCTTGCATATTTGATTTCAAAAATTAATTTTGAATGGTCTAAAATGTCCTAATGTTGGATTTTCACTCTCTTTTCAAGTTTACGAGATCTAAACGGGACGGACCACACCAAACTAATAGCGGCTATTTCCCCTTTCAGGGGCCGCTACAAATGTAAAGTTACCCTTTCAGATCTTGTGGTCTATAGGGCACATGATGTAAAGGTCACAAATTTTACATATTCTTATTTACTTATATATTAGCTAATTTGATAGTTAACAAGCGAATAGAAAAACAATACTTTTGAAAAACAAAGCTTATCTAAAGGAAAGAACCACTAATTACTACCTATTTTCTATAAAAATTACAAGATTTAGCTCCTTTTCTGCTATATAAAACAAAATTAACTAATTATTACTAAATGATGATGACTAATTTGTTAATTTTTGGATTGATTCGTGTCTTGCCAGGTTCAATGATTTGTTGTGCAAAGTTTTAACTTGATCCGAGAATGTGAAATGGAGAGAAAAAAACATGCTCAAACTTTTTACCAGACAGACAGATAGACAAAGTTAGTTGATATAAGCTTTGTAAAAAAAAAAAACTCTGGTCGCTGTTGATTCTGTGTAGTGACTTTTCATCCAAAAGAAAACTTGTGATCTTCAGTTGTGAAAATGTATTTGAATAGTTTAAAAGTGAACCACAAAAGAAATGTTTGAATAGGCCTCTCCTCTATCTTCCCTATCTCAGACACTACCTGCTGGTAATGTGCCTGACAAAATAAATCATACAGGCCAATCAGAACGGAGGCAATATGGCATCTCTGCTCAGTTCAGATAGACAGTCACTTTTATTAGACAATGTCAGCTTTGATAGTTCATTACATTTTTATAATAAAGTCAGCTATGATACTATTAACAGGTCAAGAGAAAGTCGGCTTTAATAGTCTAATGTTAGCAAGCAAAAGACCGTTTTATTAGGTCGTTAAATTATTTAAGTAGTCAGATTTGATTGGTCTTTATGTGTGCTAAAGATGCCAGTTTTGATTGGTCTTTATGTGTGCAAAAAAATGCCAGTTTTGTTTGATAGGTTTTGATTTTTGCGAAAGAAAGTCAGTTCAAGACTTAATATAATCACTGGCAAATAGTTTATAGATGTACAACGTTGACCTGTGAGATGAGAAAGTGATACCTAGTGACCTAGTGTTTGTAAGTCGCTTAAGATCAGCTAATTAAATGAGCATAGAACCTTAACATATGCAGGATGTCTCTTTGATTTCCTTTCACATGTGGACACAAACATTCCTAAAGCTGCAGTCTAAATTTAGCACAAACATGTTTCATTCACTGAAGATCAAAGACCAACTCTACAATTAGAGGGCTACGACCTTTTTACTTCGATTTAGAAAGTAGGCCTGCTCATTTCGTTTAATTAAAATGGCGGACATTCGTCAAGAAAATAATCATTTACTGGGCTCGGAGGGTGGCAAGAAAGAAGAATGAAGAGAATTGTTCGTCACATCACGTGGTGAGCCAAAGAAACAGAATCGGGAACAAATGCGAGCTCTAGAAAAGTCCTTCACTGAATGCAATACTTTGTACACAACCCTGGTCGTATGAGTATTGGACTTTAGACAAGTAAATCTATACATTATCAAGCTACATTAGCCCAGATCTTTAGGCTATCACAGCCCTTGTTATCAGAGAATATTTGACTTTAACTTTAGAATAGACAAGTAAATATATACATTATTAAGCTACATAAGCCCAGATCTCTAGGCTTACACAGCCCTTGCTATCACAGTATTGGACTTTAGAATACAAAAGTAAGTAAATCTAATAATCTGCTCAAAAGTGAAGTCATGTAGTCGCACAAATAATAAATAATTTTGAATGGCAATTAGGAATTAAGGCGTTAAGTTGAGCCCAGTCGTTATAGAAGGCCTGACCTTCAACGTCACAACCTGTGGGCAGTTTAGACCAACAGCTTGTTGCCATGTCAATGGTCTGTACAACGTGGGAACGAGCTATTGGTCTAATCTGCCCACAGGTTGTTACATTGCTGGTCAGTGTTGAGGACTTCTATAGTGAATGGTCTCGGTTAAGTACACTCTAGATTATTGTTGCGCTGCTTCAGAAAGTTAAAAACGGATGTGAAACTTACATGTCATTTAAAATTGCACTCGATCCTTAAGAGAATATAACCAACTTAATGTACTACTAGTAGCCTATAGTATCCTTATTCTATCTGACTGGTACTTTGTCAAACTAAACTATTTAAAATTTAAAAATTCAAACTTCATTTTTTTCAAGAAATATATTTTTTTTTTTTTCTGAAATAGCAAGAGCTCTAACATTTTAACGGATCTATAATTCTCAACTATTTTGCTGCCTCTTGCTCATACATTCATAATGAGTTAAGTAAGTTTCGTAAATATTCACATATCAGGCATTTGCGATCTATACCATGTTAAGCTCATCTGTTTCTATGGCCATAGAGTGAGTTACTCACAAGTTCAAAATAGTCCCTAAATAAAGAAAACTCTGCACTGAGCTTACGTTAACTAGCTTCACACGTACTTAGAGCTTACAATGTTCCTTTGTTTCTGCAAAAAGAAAAACAATCACTCCAAGAACAAGGTGAATATCCGACCCACAAAAAGTTGCTTTTAAATTACTAATGAAACACCAAAGAAAAACCAAAGATCCAATCACCATCAGTCTCTTCAAATTGTTTTTGCGGTTTCAACACCGTACCAATATTGTCTGCTGCTTTTAATTATCTAATGTTAGCGGGAGGGGGGGGGTGCTGTAGAATAAACGAAGAAAAAAAAAGAATGTTTTTTTTTTTTTTAAATGGGGAGAAGAAAAAAAAAAGAAACTCTTGAAAGTTCGAATATCAACAGGTAAAGACAACTCTATGTAGTTTACTGATTATATTATCTGCTCCATAAAGCAGAAATTTACCCGAGTAACATGAAGACATACCTTTGTCGAAAATGAAGAGGGATTCTCAAAAAAATTTGCTTAAAGTTCAGCAACTGCCTATTTTCGGAGCCTAATTCACATAAGCTTAAACATTTTGAGACCCACAATAGAAAAGAAGAGGAGATAACCTGCTGGGCGTAGACGTTGAGATTATATAAGTGAATTATAGTTCTTTATGTTTCCAGGGGTTCACCTGCAGGTACAAGATGCTGGCAAAAAATAAGCCAACAGATACATTACAGAGCAGAGCAGAGGCGGCCTTAGCGAGTGTCATATCAGGGCAACGACTATTTATTTATACTATAGGCTGATGCTGACAAAGGATTCTATTTCAGGCGGGCCCCCCTAAGTAGTGAGGCTTGTGGCGGTTGCCCCACTCGCCACTCCATAAGACCGCCTCTGTTTCAATCTCTTTCAACTTCATAGTTTCACTTGCATGCGCTCTCAAGAACACAATAGAAACAGCTTTAGGAATACAAAAAGGCCTGATGCCGACCACCTTATTGTATTGTTATTATTATTTTGGAAATGAATTAATTTTCATTCTCTGGCCAGGGTTGAGCTTCCTTAACGGTAAACAGTTATATTGTAATCCCATTAACAGTGTCCACTGAGAAATGTTCTGGTGATGTGGCAGGTCACGAATAAAAAATCCCCTGAAATAGAACTGTAACAGAATATAAAGTGCATCAAGTTAACGGCATAACATTAGGATAGAATGGATGGACGGAATTTCTTGAGATATCAGTGGTGGACTTAAGGAATGGCCAACAGGCTCCTACCGTACAAGGAGCTCCTCCTGAAGGGTCCACGCGATGCTGAATTGTGTTTTGTACACGTCAGTCCATCTTTCTGATATGTACAAGCCACATGCTCGTACACGTTTTTACTGTACCGTACCAATCCGGTATAGATCTAGTTTATGTTGGATTTCTTTCAAAACATTTCTTATAAGCCAGGACTTGTTAGTCATATATAGACTTCCAATGACCACGAAGGCTCTTAACACGATATTTTGGGGTAGGGACCCTTAGGTCCCGGATATAACATTCGCCCAAGGCTCCGGGTACTGCTAAGGCCGCCTCTGGAGATAATTTTTTTTTTATTAAATTGTCCTAATTAATTTATGGAAAAGAAAAACACAAAAGAAAAAAGATCTACGTTTACCACCAGTTTCCTACCCGGACTGCACCGTTACCTGTAAGAAGGCCAGCAAGCGTACAAAGTATAAAACAAAAAATAGGTTATAGATGCGAGGTCATACATTATCAAGTTTCTTTGACGTCATACAAATAGTCTGTGGTCTGAAATCAACTCGACTAGCTGTAGCTTAATATTATACACATTATACCCATTATTATACACATTTAGCAGTGTTCCACAAATCAACGTGTTGATCAAGATTGATTCTAGAATCTATATCCAGGCCCGGATTTAAGTATGTGGAGGCCCGGGGCAGGATTTTGTGAATGCTCCAATAATTAATAATATTTATTTAATAAGTTTTAATAAAGATCCACTAATTAATGAAATACTTATATCTAAAAGCATGCTATATTGTAAAAGAGAAATAGTGCTCTTGTACATTTAATCGCACTTTCCTTGCAACAATAAAATTTGGTTTGCATATTTTAGTTTTAAAAATGTTTATTTTTTAGTTTGTGGAGAGTAAGTCCCTTCGTAGACTCCCTGTCGTAAATCCGGAGCTGTGTTTATTTAATCCGAGCATTTTACAAGCGGACACTTTCCTCATCACATCATTGTTACCAGACGGGAAGCAAAAAGTTAGAAACAAAACATTGGAAAGTTAATGACCCGTGTCGAAATTCGGATGGGAAGGTGGGCTAGTTGTTACACTTTCACCCATTTAGAATTCATTTATTTTTTACCAAACTTCACATTATGACACTTACACATTCAGACAACAAATAGGACAAATGATATAAACTTTATTTCTTTATTCACCAGAGATATACATAGTCAAAGTGGTTGGGTTAAGGTTATGACAATTTGCCCCACACCAAATGTTTCAATCTATCTACGAGAATTGTTGACCTCAAGTAATTCTTCGCTAGTTTGAGGTGCGAGAAGCTTCTTTCACTAGATTCCACAATTACTGGTATTGCATAATGCCGTTTTTTTTTAATTGGCGTTTTCCATATTGAATGACACCCCCAAAATGAAATTTTGTGTCTACATATTTCAGGAGATTTGTATAAGTTTTCAAAAGATTTTAATAATTTCCGGATATTTCCAGGACTTTTTCGTTTATTATGCAATTTCAGGAGATTTCCAGGAGCTTCTGGTAAATCGACGACGGGAAATCTGTTATAAGTTATAAAATGGTTTCATTTAATAATTTATACACCTAGAATTAGCGCGGGTCCTATGAAAATGCGGGGCCCACTGCGGTCGCATAGGTTGCAGTGGCCTAAGGCCGGCCCTGCAAAATAGCGGCGTATGCTACGCCGCCGGTCGACTAGTATATAATAATATACAAACGCCTATATACAAAAAAAAGTAACACAAACATGTAACAACCAATACACAAACAAATGAAACGTCAATATACAAACAAGATGAAAAACAAATCTACGATGGCTGCCTCTTCGTGTGGTCTGCGCTCTGAACAGTCGTTTGGTGGCCTTGAAGATCTCGGTTTGAACCTTATCCGCTGCTAGCCCCGTCGCCTTGCGGAGGTTTGGGCTTGGAATTAATTATCTTCAGATATTGTAAAGCACCCAAATCATGTAAAACAAACAAAAAGACTTGCAACATAAATATACATACAATCACAAACATATACAAACATGTTACATCAGTACAGGGCCGGCCTTAGGCCGATTGCACCAAATTGGGCCCTGGCAGGGGCCCCGCATTTTACTTTTCTCCATATCACAAGCAGTCATAGCTTCTAAAGATGCGAGACTTAAACGGTTCGCATATTTAGTGTATGGTTGACGCTTGACGTCACTTTAATTAAGCCAAATAAGAAAACCCTAACCCCTAAACCTGCTCGTTAACTGTTGGCCACAGAAACAGATGATCTTAACATCATCATCTGCCCCATAGATCTTAACATCATCATCTGCCCCATAGATCTTAACATCATCATCTGCCCCATAGAACTTAACATCATCATCTGCCCCATAGATCTTAATATCATCATCTGCCCCATAGATCTTAACATCATCATCTGCCCCAAAGATCTTAACATCATCATCTGCCCCATAGATCTGAACATCATCATCTGCCCCATAGATCTTAACATCATCATCTGCCTCATAGATCTTAACATCATCATCTGCCCCATAGATCTTAACATCATCATCTGCCCCATAGATCTTAACATCATCATCTGCCCCATAGATCTTAACATCATCATCTGCCCCATAGATCGCAAGGTCTGAAAGAGGAACTTTACTTTTTTTTACTTAATTAAGCCACTCGCAGCTATTTCGTTTGAGTTGCTTCCTATGCATGGTGTATAATAGATTTTGAAATAATGATCTAATTAATTGTAATAGTTGTTATTGTAAAAAATAATTAGAAGAGGGGCATCGCAACTACTCGCACGCATCCAATAAATGGGGCCCCGCAATTTGTAACGTGTAAGGCATCAATATACAAACATCTATGACCATGGCATGATAGTGTGCTGTTCAACTTATTTTTTTATGACCGAGTTAATAAGATAATAAAACCTAGCCTGGATATGGTATGCATTGCAGAGTATCCAAGCTTTAAATAACATTCAATATTAAATCTAAATGTTTTGAAAACGGTAATAAGGAGACACAATTGGACGTATCAACGCAGACTTTCTTTTACAATTGTAAAAATACAACAACAAGATATATGTCAGATACTACCATCTATCATGTAAACTTTTTTTTTTCCCCTTTTCTTTGTTTCTCTAAGGTCGGCATCAAGGTAAAAAGTTGAAGACGTTTGAGAGTTATCGCCTTGAAAGGAACTCATGACTTCTTTCCTAATAACACGGAACACAAGAGACTCTTTTGTTTTATGGGGAAGGGATGAGAGAAAGTGTGTGAAAGAAGCCATTCATTGAAACATGGCATACCGCCATGCCTTTCAAAACACAATGATCCTCGTACACGTCATATCACAATACGTCACATAAGTAGGCCTAAAGTGGAACTCAGTCGTCTTCTCTGCCGAACCCATTGGCTCTCAAATGATATATATAGAAAAAACAACATCTGCAGATTCTACAATCATACAAACGTTTATAGTAACCACTCACACACACACAGACTCACACACACACAGACTCACACACACACAGACTCACACACACACAGACTCACACACACACACAGACTCACACACACACAGACACACACAGACTCGCACACACTCATTTAATAAATGAACCAAAAATTCAACAAGTGTTACGTTTCCTTCTTTTTTAAAGCATTTATAAGCATTCCCAAGGGAAATAATCTGCCACTTCAGTTACAAGAAGGGGGGAAAAGTTATTGTGACGTTATTTACACGGGTCACGTGGTAATTACTTTAATGATGTTTAAATATTGTTTATTAATAAAAAAAAAATCCTGCGAACATATTCCAGTACAATTAAGCGACGTTAACCCACAGCAGTACTCATTATTGATACATTATTGAAACCCTGCCGTACATAGCTAAAATGTCTGCTTTTATATAGTGTACATGGTTCAGGGCTTGATAATTGCAAACTATAAACATCACTGCTGTCTTCTTTTCTTCTAAGGGCAAAGCCAGTACAGAGCAAAGATGGCACAGACGAAACATTATCTTAGTAGTGGAAAATTGCATTTCAACAAGAGAAGCAATTCTCGGTAGATAAATGGCAGGTGCCACTGTGTTGATTGAAGATGTGCACTAGACAATGGTCTGCCATGTCTACTGGCAGGGGCGGACTGGGTATCAAAATCAGCCCGGGCATTACCATATAAACCGGCCCACAAATGGCATGTCATATCATGGGCGTAACCACGATTTTTTCGGTGTGGGGGATTTTTTTTTACCCCCCCCTCTGCATTATATTTTTTTGAGTGTGTGTATGTGTAATTAATCTTCATTATATTCTGACCATTCATTCTTTCAAACATTTTTTTTTGTACCCTTGAATAGCCTCTTCATTTAATGAGTGAAAAGGCAACACACACAAGAACAGCTAGGGAGTATGGGGGAGCGCCGAGAGCTCCCCAAGCGTGGTCCGGGGCGAAATGCATATTCTGAGATATCTGCAGTGCAATTAGTATGCTAAAAAATTCAAAAACCAAATCTGCTTTTCACTGCACTTGATTAATGGAGTGCAACGACTGGTAGAAAATGATAACTATAGTTTTTGTATTGGAGGGGGTGGGTAACCACAAAACCTCTTTTGGCTACGCTAATTAAATTTGTTGACTGTAGATTGCTTAATTGGCTGGACTGGGTCAGTAAGTAAAGATTCCCTTTCAGAAAATGAGGCCTAAGTGATGGTTTTAGAGCCCCTTCCCATCCCGACTACGCCCATGTGTCATATTATAGGTGTAAACCTAATTCTCTTCAAAATATATTAAGTTTGATAACGCATCGAAAACTGGATATATGCTTGCGTAAGATTACGTAAAGTAAAGATAAAGAGCTAATTGTCACCCCTATTTTATTTTTTTTAAATTATATATCAATGTTGTCTAACTTAACCTCTCTCATCCCTCTTGTTCGTTTATTGTCAAAAGACGGGGGAGGGAAGGAGCAAAACAAAAACAAATGGGAGTGCCATCAAACGATCAGTAAAATGATTAGCAAACACAACCTCGAAGACATCAAA
>JAZGLO010000619.1:0-21421 GCA_036873155.1 Biomphalaria sudanica | reverse complement strand
CGAGACAGATAAGGAAACATCAACAAAGACCGAGACAGATAAGGAAACATCAACAAAGACAGAGACAGATAAGGAAACATCAACAAAGACAGAGACAGATAAGGAAACATCAACAAAGACAGAGACAGATGAGAGCAGTGATAGGCTGAATTTCTATCCATCAACAGCATTGGAAGTGATACGAGAGTGATGAAGACATAATAAATGACTTGTGGGTTTCTTGAGAGAGAGAGAGAGAGAGAGAGAGGAAGAGAGAAAGAGATAGAGAAAGAAAAAGAAAGAGAGAAAAAGAGAGAGATAGAATGAGAAAGAGAGAGACAGAAAGAGAGAGACAGTAAGAGAGAGAGAGAGAGAGACAGAAAGAGAGAAAGAAAAGACACATATCGACTAGGAGAAAAGAAAATGTGCAAAGACAACCCAACAGAATACTTACTGTTAGAACTAATCCAATCCAGGACTTTATTCAGCAGTGAATTGAAACTTGAGAATATTACCGCGGTTTCGTTCTTTTTCTCATTCATCTTGTAAGTCCTATGGATGTCATAGGATATATTTCTCATAATTCCAAAACTTAAATTATTTTTCATAAATAATTCTTTTATTTTCCCCGGGACTACATTATAGAGTTCAATTGTCAATTGAAGAAATAATGAAATTTACAATTATTTCGTTGTAATGATACGCCAGTTGTTATTCAAAAGTAAAGTAGCAATTATACATAAAACACTGAACCATAATCTTCAAATACAAAAACAAAATTTAATAAAATACTGTGGAAGACACAAAGATAAAGGCACATTCCTCGTCCCATATGCTAGGACAAATTTGTACAAAAACTCCTAGTGCTATTAGAGAATGGAATGGGTTGCCTGAGCTAGCCAGGAAAACCAGTGACTTGGCAGAATTTAAGTCAATGGTTAATATGCATGACTAAATGCATGACGCGTAGGACGTAATCATCTACTTTTTTGAAGTAACGTCTGTATTATATAAGATAAGATAAGATAAATGTTTAATTCTAGGAAGAAATGTTTGATAGTATTTGATTGTATGACAAATGTCTAACTATATCATTAAATGTTTGAACACACAAAGTTTATTTATATGAAAAAAATAGTTTGATTCTGTGACAAAAAACTGAATATTGGAATGAATGTTTGAACTCTTCAGCTGATTACTGTTCATGGGCTGGCTAGCTCAGGCAACCCATTCCATGCTCTAATAGCACTTTCTCATAATTCCAAAACTTAAATTATTTTTCATAAATAATTCTTTTATTTTCCCCGGGACTACATTATAGAGTTCAATTGTCAATTGAAGAAATAATGAAATTTACAATTATTTCGTTGTAATGATACGCCAGTTGTTATTCAAAAGTAAAGTAGCAATTATACATAAAACACTGAACCATAATCTTCAAATACAAAAACAAAATTTAATAAAATACTGTGGAAGACACAAAGATAAAGGCACATTCCTCGTCCCATATGCTAGGACAAATTTGTACAAAAACTCCTAGTGCTATTAGAGAATGGAATGGGTTGCCTGAGCTAGCCAGGAAAACCAGTGACTTGGCAGAATTTAAGTCAATGGTTAATATGCATGACTAAATGCATGACGCGTAGGACGTAATCATCTACTTTTTTGAAGTAACGTCTGTATTATATAAGATAAGATAAGATAAATGTTTAATTCTAGGAAGAAATGTGATAGTATTTGATTGTATGACAAATGTCTAACTATATCATTAAATGTTTGAACACACAAAGTTTATTTATATGAAAAAAATAGTTTGATTCTGTGACAAAAAACTGAATATTGGAATGAATGTTTGAACTCTTCAGCTGATTACTGTTCATGGGCTGGCTAGCTCAGGCAACCCATTCCATGCTCTAATAGCACTAGGGAAGAAGGAGTATTTGTACAAATTTGTCCTAGCATATGGGACGAGGAATGTGCCTTTATCTTTGTGTCTTTCAGAGTATTTTATTAAATTTTGTTTTTGTATTTGAAGATTATGGTTCAGTGTTTTATGTATAATTGCTACTTTACTTTTGAGTCTTCTGTCCTGAAGGCTTTCTAAATATAGTGATTTTACTAAAGGTGTTACTCTAGTCAAATGTGAATATTCATTTGTTATGAATCTCACTGCTCTATTTTGTGTCTGTTCCATTTTCTTAATGTTATCTTGAGTTGAGGGGTCTCAAACGGAGGATGCATATTCTATTATTGGCCTAACCAAGGTTACATAACATTTTAATTTTATGTTCTTATTTGATTTATAGAAATTTCTTTTAATAAACCCTAATGCTTTGTTTGATTTTTTTTAAAATAGTTTCATCAATATGTGGATTCCATGACAGTTTTTCATTTATTAGACTTTTTATTAGATTTTTGTCGTAGGGCCAAACTTTTCACATTGAATCATTCCTCGTAGAATCCTTTTCTTTTATTAAATCAAAAATATGGTCAAGCATTAGAAACACTGCCATAAAATTAAAATTTTTATCAGGCATGGAGGTTATATCAAAGAATTAGGTCGAATATCAGAGCCGCTTACAAACATCGACATTACTTCACAGCTCGCAATGGACAGGGTCAGAACTCGCATTTTGTTTTCATCAGAAAAGAGCGGTCGACGTTGTGTTAAAGCCGACGACTAGCCATCGGTCAGTGCCAGTTCTAAGACTTAGATCCCTGGAACTAACTCCAGTGGTCCACTCGGTATACAGAGACCTTCAAGGCCCAAGCATTATCCTATTTGTGTAAGAGACTGTGGAAGGGAGGCAGTACAAACAAGAGCCATTGATTGAATTTATTGAACAATTTTACCATTTCCCACGTCCACCTTGTCAAAATATTTCTTAGGTCACTGTCCAAACTTTTGTGTCGCCCCTACTCCCCTACGGTCAGACTATTTACTATTTAGAGAAAAGGTCGCGACTGATCACAGCCACGGTATTAGGTTAGTACTAATTAATGAAGGAGCATCCTGCACCAGCCATGGTCGATTATTGTCGACGTTTCAAGATGGTGACTGTTTGAATAAACATTTCTAGGCCCAAGAAAACACGAATTAATGGACAACAAAAGTCACTCATATTGAATTTAAGTTTAGATTAGCCATGTTTTACACAAAGCTAGACCACTAGTGTTTGATACATACGTAGATACCTCAGCTAGACCACTCGTGTTTGATACACACGTAGATACCTCAGCTAGACCACTCGTGTTTGATACACAAGAAGATACCTCAGCTAGACCACTCGTGTTTGATACACACGTAGATACCTCAGCTAGACCACTAGTGTTTGATACACAAGAAACTACCTCAGCTAGACCACTCGTGTTTGATACACACGTAGATACCTCAGCTAGACCACTAGTGTTTGATACACAAGAAACTACCTCAGCTAGATCACTCGTGTTTGATACACAAGAAGATACCTCAGCTAGACCACTCGTGTTTGATATAAAACTAGATCACACATGCTTGATAGAAATCTAGATGCCTTATGGTGTTGATACAAATCTGAAATCCTCATTTTAATACATAGCAATATCCCTCAGTTTTTAAATACGAACTAAATCGCTCACATGTTAAATAGAAACTCTAGATTTCTCTTGTTTTTCTTCTTCTTCGTTCTCATTTGACATGTCGGAGAGTTCAGATCAGTCATACTAGATCTGAGATGAACTGCGCAGTGGTTTCCAGATCAGGCAGTTCTCCGAATAGTTTTTACTCTATAGGAAGGTTTTGGGGCAAGAGTCTTGCTCGGGCCACTTACTATACTATGAAGCTTTGAAGGACATGGTCAGCATTCTCTAGTGATGCTCACCAAGGGCAGGTTTCGTTCGTCCCTACTTTAAGCTTCCGGAACAAGTGTTGTCTCATTCTGTTGTGTCCGGTTCTGAGATGAAAATTATGCGTTGGTCATGTCAAGATAGCTTTTAATATTTCTCATGTTGATACCAATCTAAATCCCTTATTTCGACACATATATAGATCACTCATGTTCGACACAAAGTGCAAAACACTACACTATTTGCCTAACTTAATACAAAGCTTAATCACTTTTGATACGGAAGTAAATCGATATGTCATGCTAACTAAAAAAGCTACATCAGTCATGTTTAAGACAACCCCGCTTACGGAGATCTAATTGTCATTCACTTCGAGTCCGGTGATTAATGAAGAATACAGTATTTCACTTCACTTAAATCTTTACAAAAAACGTCAATATTTTGTTTCGAAGCGATATCAAAGGACGAACCCCACGCTTTAACTTCTGTAGGTCTTTTAGGACATTAAAAGTATATTGTTTCCTAACTGGAAAGTATTTCATGCATTCCATCAGAAAATGTGCAGTTGGACTAGTATGATAATCTAATAAAAGAAAAAATAGCTTCTGTGAAAAAAAAAAGAAATAATGAAACTAAAATATAAAATTCTTGGTCCTGACCACTTAATCATAATCACTTATTCTACCCCTTGCCAATATAATACAACATTTAACCTATTCTTTATAACAAATCTCTTGTATAACTATCCACAGAAAGGAAATTACTAATTTTTTTAACAATGTTTACATTAACTCACTCTGTCTAGTACAAATATTTTACACAATATTTCACCCACTTCCAATTCTAGGATAAAGTTTAAACTTTTCTAGACTTGTCATTGTTGAAGACATTATATGATTCACTCGACAACATTAACCAATCAGTTAATTAAGTTGTGGTAGTCCATATTTTTTATATAGAAAAAGGGCGACAAAACTTGCAGAACTAAGATGTATGGCAGTAATTGCAATTGGTTGGTTCTTTTTTCTTATATAACTTTGTTTTTTTTAATGTATTTTTTTTTATTTGCTTGTTAAATTTTTTTAAAGCTTGTGACCTTAAACTTATAGTCCTAGACAACTTTAAAAGAGTTCATTCCTCTGCTAACAAGGCCGACCTTAAGCAACATATCACTGACCTTCACCTCTTCTCCACTTTTAGAGTGGCAGAGTTATTATTTAAAATTCTGTCTTCTGGTTTCAATTACTCTCCCGGATTTAGATATCCATCAATATCAAAAGTTTTTTTTTTATTAATTCCATTTTAATAATTGAATGACGGAATTGATTGATTGGCTAATCAGGGTCATTCATTATTTTATTCACACGATTGTTATAGCAAAGATATGACTTAATTATCAACCAAATTAGGTGCTGCAAACTTGTGACCTTAAAGCTTATAGTCCTAGACAACTTTAAAAGAGTTCTTTCCTCTGCTAACAAGGCCGACCTTAAGCAACATATCACTGACCTTCACCTTTTCTCCACTTTTCGTTAGACTCGAGTGTCAAGGGCTGTAGCAGACGAGAGAAACATGCAAACGGAAATGCATCTTTTTGTTCGGGTCAGTAAATTGAGAACGATGCACCTTTTTAACCCTAACCCTAACCCTAACCCTTCTGTTGACGCGAATATTCGTATGTTGTAGATCTGAATGTGGGATGGGAACGGGAAATAGCCGCTGTCTGTTTTACATAGTCTTGTTGTCTTGTTGTCCGTCCGTTTGCTTTTTACGTTTACATCTGTCACCTTTACATATAAACAATGAAAATTGAAAAACTTTTTTTTCACCACATTCCAAAAGATACATTGCATAAAAAAAAACACCTAATTTTATGGGATCACTTTTTTTTTCAGTCTTTTTAGTTAAATGTGGTTTATTCAGATTATACTTTCACTCACAATAACAGACAAGACAAACAGGTTAACGCATCCACATCCAGACCATATGATACTGTTGAACAGTCAAGGTTATTGAGAAATTGTATATAGTTCATGATCATTGACACTATTCATTGTAATATGTTCAGAAATTATGCAAACTTGACGATCATTAGGTTGACTATTGTTTTTTATTGTAAACACAACCGAAGGGAACTGTCTTTAGTTTCTATGGATGCTCGAAGTTTCCAAGAAACCTGAATGTTTTTGACAAATGTAAAAGTTTTGTTCAGATATTGTTCATAGTTCGTGCCTTCATTTGCTTGTCCTTTTTCCTGCCCTAGTCGCATGAAAGTCCGCATACATTTTAAGCCATACAATCCACATGGGCTTACATCTCATACGAAATGCCTGATCTCCGAAGTTTTGAAGGGCAATGTCTTTATTTACTAGTAAAGTCCAACAGTTCTGGGACACATTCACACACAGACGTTTTTATGGATGGTGTGTTGTCATTCTGAAACTGTGGGGGAGGCTTGTGTATACAATACCCTATGGAAGCCCAAAGGTTCCAAGAAGTATAAATGTTTTTGTTGGAGCGATTGAGTTCCTGAAACTGTTGTTATGTACCACAAAGCAGGCTAATCAACACAAAAATTGTTCATGTACATCACTCAGTCATAAGTCCCTCGCCATTGTATACAGGCTGAACTCTATTACTATGACTAGTAGAGAAACCTCTACAAGTTGACAGATCGGTACTGGTTTCCAGATGTTAACTTGTCATCAATCCAAGAATGAGGACACACAGCAATGTAGTGAGCTCATGAGGAATATAGAGGACTAGATATATCTAAGATAAATTATTGAAAATGAGTGAAAAAGCTTTTTTAAAAAAAATATAGTTAAATGTTTAATTTTCATTACTTTTGTAGTTTACCTTTTTAAAATATTGTATAGTGCAACTGTCTTGCTATAATCATGCTCAATGAACTCTTGTCCTATCTAATTTAAGGACTTGTGTGGTAGGGTTTATACATTGGTGAAGGTACTGCCTTTGGGTGTTAAAAAACTAAGCTCGACTCAGGATTTAATCTTGAGCCATCTTGATAGACAACCAAGTGGTACATGCAACTCAGTCACACATCTATTGTACTGGGTACTATTGGTTGACCGAAAATGTTTTTAGTTTTGTTCTTAGTATGACATTTACCAAATACTATATCCAATAGACACTATTCATTAACTAGATTGTCTTTAAATAACATCTGCTTTTGAGGGCTGCAGCTCCCGACCAATTATCCTGTCCATCCACGGCTACTTTCTAGTATTCCACTTTTAAGAAGAACATTAAGACCTATCTGTTTAAAACTTTTTTAGATTAACTGTCATTTTAGCTGTCGTATTTGTGTTTGTAATGTTATTACAGCGCCTTGAGCCTACATTTTGTTTGTTAACAGCGCTTTATAAATAAAATTATTATTATTATTATTCCCACAATATACTGCCACTATCTGTAAGAAGATCGTCATTATAGCGCTCGTCGCATGTGAGAAATAAGTCCTTTTTTCCCCAATATGTATTTTGGAAGCTCACGGGAGGTTACGTCACTTTTCTTTGTCCAGCTATACTTTTCCTGCTATATACACTTCCGTAATGGTACCGACATTTCTGTCTACATGTAAAAAGACATGCTAATGTTCTTGTTCAATTTGTAAAAATTTCTTGGAATAAATCCTAATGCTTTGTTCCATTCTTTTAAACAATTTCCTCAATATGGCGCTCTACATCTAGCACCTGATTTGTCTTCGTTTAACTAGTGTACATTATGTTAAGACGTTTTGTATTTATATATACAACAAGACAGTTGACATGTGTCGAAAAAAGTCAAAGGACTGTTGAAAATGTCTCCAAAATGTTTCATAGTTTTAAAATCCCTCTCAGTTGTCATCAGTATTATCATATCAGATTAGCGGCTCTTAAGTCTTTGCATACTTGTGTATCCTCTGTTCACAATAAGATGGTATTGTCTTATTGATAAACAAAATTATATGGAAAATTGTTGAAAAATTAATAAAGAAAAACGCTACAAAACATATGTCCAGTTTGTCATGCATGTGTCCAGTTTGTCATGCATGTGTCCAGTTTGTCATGCATGTGTCCAGTTTGTCATGCATATGTCCAGTTTGCTATGCATGTGTCCAGTATTCAATCCCCCCCCCCAGAGGCGGTTATGGCACAACGCGGGGCTCTGGATGAGTATCATATGCGGGGCTCTGGACGAGTATCATATGCGGGGCTCTCGATATTTGTATGATAGACTGACGGTAATATAATCCCCTTAGACGCACACGGCATGGAACGGTTACTCCCTCGCGCCCCATAAGGCTACCTCTGCGGCGCCCTCCTATCTAAGGACTTAAGATACAGTCACACACAAATGTGTGTTTTATATGATGTAACATTTACGATGTGGCCTTCTATCATGTCATATTTTTCTTTAAATACAAACATAAGGGCACGATTTTAAAACCAGACTACCACTTACACCATGTCAGACTACCACTTACACCATGTCAGACTACCACTTACACCATGTCAGACTACCACTTACACCATGTCAGACTACCACTTACACCATGTCAGACTACCACTTACACCATGTCAGACTACCACTTACACCATGTCAGACTACCAATTACACCATGTCAAAACAATGGAGAAATGTCTGAGAACAAGTGCAAGATTTTTTCTCGAGAAAAAAAAGCTACAAGTTTCAAAGACTTTTTAACAACCTCATTTCATTCTTTGAACATGAGCTCTGGAAAAGTGAAGTCCATGAACTATTATCGCAAAAACATGGAAAAGAAAAGTCGCAGCAGTAGTACACTGGAGATAATTGCATAAAATAAAAGTGCAGTAGAAAGTCTTGAAAAGAAAATATGCTGAGCGAGTCTTGAATGTTGAATGCAACTGAGAACAGCCTTCATAAATAAAACGCCATTATGAGACACTTATGAAGCTCATAATACATTTGTATGTATAATTAACATAGATGGGCAAATATTCAAGAAATATACATCCGTCACTCAGTCACAGACACGACAAGAGGGCTTCATCTTTTCTATGAGTTGTTTCCAGTCAAATACAAATATCAACAACATGCATTCATGAGGTCCCGTAAGCACCCCTGTGATTACAAATAGGTCAGGACATTTTTGTAAGAGATTTATCTAGTCTAGTAAATTGTAAACACTATAAGAAATACGCAGTGGAGACTGTCCCTCGTTTAATTAATATTATTATTTATTGGGCTATTAATTTATGTCCTGAGAATTTCTATACTAGGATTCTTAGAATCAATTTAATTTTTGGGAATAAAAATGAGCAGCTAGAGTGTATTATCACAAGAAGACAAAACGACTCACATACAAAGAAACTCACTATTCTGTAAATGTGAATTTGCAGTTTCTCAGCCACGTGACCCACACAATAAATAGCAGGTCGTTTGTCCTAGCTACACATGCAAACGTCATTCCTTCTTAGCACATTTCGCTCATCCAGGGGAGCCACTTTCAACATCTGCACATGCACATCCTACTCACCCACATTGCTTTTCTTTTTATTGTCGCTCTTGTCTTTATAACTCATGCATACTGCACGTGAAGTGTTCACGTGACTCTAGGCAGAGACGTCCGCTGGAGACTGACTCAAAAAATTTACATCCCCCGTGATGGCGATTGACTTATGAGTCCTACGAAAAAGTATTTTGATTTGACGTGTTTTATATTTGTTTTAAAAGTATCTCAAATAAATGTGTCTAATATAATGTTAAATCATTTTCTCAAAGGGGGAAAGGGTTGATTCTCTTTCTTCACAAAACACACACGCGCACAGACATATACACTTACAAAATAAAAAAAACAGGAAATAAAAAAATACTTTTAAAAAAGGCCATTTGTCCTATATAAAGTTGATGACTGTTTCGAAATAGCGAATTGTGTACAAGTGAATGATAGATGGAACATTTTTTAACCTGCCACAATATACATCAACTCAAATAAACTGTCAAATTTATAGGAAAATCGTTAATGCTGTTTTCGCGATCCATATCTAGGTTTTTCTACCCGGGTTTTTGAGACAATAAATTTGCAAGCTGAAAAGAGGATTTGTATAAAAGCAATCAGTTTCTGTTCACTTAAACCTGCTCTGACAAGAATGTAATGTTTCTACACTTAAATCTACATTGAACTGAATGTAATGTTTGTACACTTACAGGTCTACAACTCTACATTGACATATATAATTCATAATGATGAAACCTTGTCTATATCACAGCACCAATCAGGTTGCAAACATGACAAAGATCAATGATATTCTGTCTAATCGTGCGCTGGTCATAGGGACTAAATTATGGCCTCTATATTGGCCCTGCTGATAGCATGACCACAATCTCATTCAAAGCTGGGACTACCAGACATCCTCCTCTTTTACACGCGTCCTCTATCATGGGGCATTGGCCTTCAGTGTGACTACGTCCGGCTATCACTGTGTTCACTGGCATGTATACAGTATCTAAACAAATAGGCAATTGATATTAACCCTTAAAACGCGTGTGGTAGATTAGCCTCTAAACATCAGAATTTTAATTCCATTTTGATTGCACTCACTGAAAAACAGCTCAGCACTTTAAGGGTTAACGATGTACATTTGTTTGACCAGGACTGTTCAAATGTACATGGCAGGACTGTTCAAATGTACATGGCAGGACTGTTTAAATGTACATGGCAGGACTGTTCAAATGTACATTTCTTTTGAAATATTTTTCTCTGGTCAACGCACAACAGACCAAATAAGGCACAGACTTCCCAAATACAATGATGAACAGCTGTTGCTGGTCTAGTAATACATATTAAGGTAGATTAGAGTTTGACAACCTTTCATTTTACTGACGTTTCATAACTTCAATTCTAATCCAATTTTCAAAACTTTAATTTGCTTTTTTTTTGTCCTTCTTAGAAACGCTTTGTCTCCCTTTCTATCCTCCATTGGCGTGAAAATGTCTGGTAGCCTTAAGTATTTTCCACTAGACATTTACACACACAAAAAAAATAACTATATATACAAATGGATTTTTATTGACCACAAAAAAATGTTTCATTTAATAAGAACATTAGTACTGAGTAAATAATTGTAGGCCTATAGTATTTATAGTTTTAGACACTGTGATCTATTAGACATGAGGTGAATGCCATCTTGTTCTTTGGAAGATTGTTAACGAGGATGTCATGTAGCCAGCACAAAGATCAACTGAATTTAATTTCCCTAATGTCATGCGTGTCCATATCATCAAGGAATTCTAAATTCCAGTCCTTACCAGTAGAAAGACAAGCGTTTCCCTACTCAACTTCTACATTCCAATTTGAATAATATATTTCTAGCGGCCCCCGAAAGGGGAAAAGACGCTATTAATTTTGTGTGGAATGTCTGTCCGTCTGTCCGTCCGTCCGTCCCATTTAGATCTCGTAAACTAGAATAGATATTGACATTCCGAAATCATGATATTTTAGACCATTCAAAGTTGTGATGCACCGGCAATTTTTTCTTTTCTGAAAGGGTAACATTTAATTTTTTTAATTAACTATGCAAGCAGTTTTTTCATAAAAATACCCCTTTTTTACTACTATTCACTATTTATAGTAACAAACACATGAAGCTATTTGGTAAGGGAGCTAACTATATTTTTACCATATTTTAACGCATTTATGCAAACGGTTTTAGATTTTTTTGTAAAAAATGTAAAAAAAAATGTAATGCGAAGTTAGATATGTTCTGTCATACTAACTACTACATTTACAAAAAAAAAATTATACACTGAACTAAGGATTTTTTTAATGAGGCTTTGAATAAGAGATTGACGTTATACAAAAACAGTATGATCAATAAGATAATAATTATATAAAATCAGTTAAGCCAGGTTCACATCTGACTTCACCTTCACTTTCACCTATTTCTTGGTCTGGTGGACCGTTGGGGCACCACACAAGAACTGTCAGCCTTCTTTCTCCATTCTTCTCTGTCATTTTCCATTGATAGAATTTCATTATGATATTTTTTCTGAAAATATTGAAACCTGCCCTTTTAACTGCCTGAGTGGACCACTTCGGGGGCCGATGTTGATTTTGTGTTTCCACACAAACTGTATTTGTAATCATTTTTAAAAAATAACGTTTAAAATTATTTTTATCTTGGAGGGGTCGATGTGCGATCAGTTATAGTTTTACTGAATAATTTTTCATATTTCACATCTGATCATCAGAATGACCTATCCTGCCAAACCCGTGTGAGCGTGTGTTAGTGTGTGTCAATGTGTGCGTTGTGATATTCGCTACCCCTAAAAGTAAAAAGGTGACTACGTTTATTCATTTCACGTTAAGACCACAGAAAGTGTGTCCCGGGTTCTGACTTATGCAGCTTTGTAGTTGACATTGCTGGTGTTAATTCTCTAGCTATTTCTAGCTTATAGTTGCTGGTAGAAAGAGGAAATCGTGACTCGTAGGCTTTTGTCCCAACTTACGCATTTTCTTAATAGACCTCATTCACAAATCGTAAACAAACAAAATTTAGCCACGTGGTTCTCCATCTCTTCTATACAATTTACGTAATCCATAAAGGCTGTCAGGTGATATGTTTTTTTCATTGTTTTATCAATATTGTCACGTGACTAAATGTTGTTTGTTTACGATTGGTGAATAAGGCCCATTACGGTGATACGGCTAAATACGCCATGTTGGCTCTAGACCTAGATCGATTTGTAAGTCTCTAGCCGAATTTACATTTATTTTTTTTTTACTTTGAAAAACTATAACGGTGAAACTAGAGTTTTCCCTTTGTGGCCAACGAGCTGGTAATTCTTTTCTCAGCGACATACATCAACTGTAAAATGTCTAGGGAAATCGTTAGAGCAGTATTC
The DNA here is from genome assembly GCA_036873155.1 of Biomphalaria sudanica. Lineage (NCBI taxonomy): Eukaryota > Metazoa > Mollusca > Gastropoda > Planorbidae > Biomphalaria > Biomphalaria sudanica. Next base: position 8,725 of record JAZGLO010000619.1, on the reverse strand, counting down.
CAGATCAGCGTCCACCCTCCAAGAAGGAGTGATACGAAAAGAGGTATTGTAATAAATTTGAGCGATTAGAAATATTTTTACCTATTGTTTTTGTTTAGATTTTAGCTTCCTCAATGCGCAATGAATCTATCAATTGTCTGGTCCAGTTGTGAAAGGAGGAGGGAAGAATTTTAACATGATCTTTTTTTTTTTTTAAATGCATAAAAAAAGAGTTCACTCAGGGCTTAAGAGTCTTCAAGGGGACTAATTCAACTTATATAACTACATTTGTCAAGTACTATTTCTTTCCTTTGTTCAAGATACCAAACCAATTATTAATTACAAATAGTTAATTAACTAATTGATAATTTCTTTTTATTGATTCTGGTCTTGTCAGGATTAAAGAAATAAGTGTGCGAAATTTCAGCTTAATCCGAGATTGGGTGTTGGAGAAATAATGTGTACAAACTTTTTACCAGACAGACAAACATACAGAGTAAGTTGATATAAGCTTTATAAAAACGCAGTTAAAGAGACAGCGTGGCCAATAAGAATACACGTGTTACATATAATGCATGTACGTCTGTATTTGGCGTAAAAATCATCTCCGTGTTAAGAAAGTCTATCAGCTCCGGCTCTATTTTTTTTTCATTCAAAAACTTGTCAACATAAACATGTACAACAGCCAAGGGAATTTCGACTATTTTATAATAAAATCATCAAAATAAAAACAAAATATTTTTAAAAAGCTTATAACGAGCGAAGCACGTTCAATTCCTACTATATATCTCAATATTGCAACGTTTATCTCCCATTTTTCATTGTAAACCAAAAATAAATACTAATTGATTAAATAATTTTCATTTTTTAAATTCATTTATTTATTGTCTTCGACATTTAATAATTGGGCGAATTTCAACTTGATTCGAGAAGAGAACGTGTACAGCCAAACAGACAGATAAAACCGAGTGAGTGAAATATAAGCTTTCGAAAAAAAGTCGAAGAGAATCTGATTGCTGAGACGCTATAAAATGTCATATTCCAAAAAGTTTTGAATCGATATTGTCGCAGTCGCTTGTCACAAAACGGTAGAGGTTTTTTAAAGTTGTTATTAGAAGATAAACTTCATTTCTAATATGTTTATCTATAGAACTTTGGTAATAATTTCATTTTACTTTGTTAACATTCAAACATTGATCGATAATTTCTATGAAAATACAACTCTTTTTATTACCAGTGTGAAAGAAATTTAAATTGTCCGCCTCCACCAATTTTTTTGTCATTACGTAGCCCCCCCCCCCCCCCATCTTTTTTAAAGAGGATCTTGCACAGTTTGAGAAACGCTGCACGACGGAAAGGAAGAAAATCGAGCACAAGGTGGACGAAGAAATCGTTTTAGAGACACCCTCAAAGTGTCTTTTAAAGCCTTCAGCATTGACTATACCGCATGGGAGACGGAAGCCCATGATAGAGCATTGTGGTACAGCGCTTGGAAAAAACTGGCGCGAAGATTACAGAGAACAAGTTAAGAGTCCTGGCAGAAGTAAAGGGCCATGTAAAAAAAAAAGCTTTCAGTCCCACTGAATGACGAAAGTAGTCATGATCGAACCACGATGGAAGAACTATAAGTATACTAACGAGTCAATTCATTTAAAAGCTTACAAGAAAATAGATTGGACTCTTTCACTATTGAACAATTAGTCTTTTTGATCATGTCGTTCGCACTGCTTGTGGAATTGAAACGATTACTGTCGGCCTTAATTCTGCATGAATTTCAGCTTTGCCAACCTCCAGCCTAACCGTAGAACGTGAGAAGCTGTGAGCAAACATCGTCAAGTAGAGAAATATTATTGATTGTCTTGTTCTAACAATTCTCTTACATTTTTTTTCACGCATTCACTAGACACAAGAGAGATAAATCTGTTTACTCAATCAATTCTCTCCCCTTTTATGACCTCCCTTCTTATAACCTAAAATAGCATACTTATATTAAACCTCTCTATTAGTCGCCTCTAAGCCCGCGGAAACAATAACCAGACCTAGATATAGTTGCTTGTTCTTTTTGATTTATGCTTTTATCCCCAGCGATAAGAATCTAGGAAAATGTTGCGTATAAAATGAGGTAGCAGAAGTAAGACCTAAACCAGTGGTGGGAGTGATGAGGTAGCAGAAGTAAAATACTTTCTGAGCAGCGCGTCAAAAATTAAAGGAAAAATGAAGACGGGCCATCACTTTTTAAATGAATAAAATATAGAAGTTTAGTCTAAGATCTGATATCAAAATTTAACTTTTTTTTTTACTTCTTCTGAATTTGTTTCAGCTTGGGACGTGGTTATTATCAAAAGTGAACTGACTATTTCAATCCGTCCATCTATTTCAGACTTATTTTATTCTAAGCTGTTCACAAATATATTATATGAACACTACACATTGTTTGATCATGAGATATTTTACCTTTACCTATCCCATAATCTGTTGGACCGTTGGGGCACCAAGCAAGACTCGTCCACCGTCTTCATTCCTCCGTCTGTGTTGTTTAGAACCTCTTTCAATGGCAGGCCCGTCCATTCTTTTATGTTTATGTTTTGTCTGTCTGCCTCTTTTTTTTTCCTGGTACTGTTCCATGAAGGTCTTTGCGAGCCCAGAAGATCTTGTAATATGGCTTGAGAATTTTAAGCTTGCGTTTTTTATGGGATCACAGAGTCCTATCGCTGCAGTAACCCTGTCTCTAATCTCTTGGTTTGTGATGCGGTTTTTGAACGTGATTCCTAGGATCCTTCTGTAGCATCTCAATTCCATTGCTAGGATCCTCCTCTTGATCTCTGTTGTCAGCGTCCAAGACTCACAAAAATATAAAAATGTGGCCATGACCAGAGAGCGCATCAGTTTGATTTCGGTGTCGAGCGCTTAGCCTTTGCCTTTCCATATTATTTTGAAATATTTAGAAATGTTCAATTACTTCAAAGTTAGTTTCACTTCTCAATCCCCATTAAAAGGCAAAATAAAAATAGTAAAGTTAGTAAAGTTCCCTTTACGATCTATAGGGCAAATAATGTTAAGATCCTATGTTTCTTTGGCCAACTAGCAGGGTGTAATGTGGCCAGCACAACAACCAAGAGCCTTTACTTTTACCCAGCTAATGTCAGGTACCCTTTAGAGTTGGATGGACTCAGTGGCGATCTTCTTCACTTGATTCGAACCCAGGACCTTATGTTTTGAAGCAATGCGCTTAACGACTCAGCCGCCGCACGCCCAATAACTAAACTAAAAATAGCTAAATCTTTTTTCAATAACACTTAAGTTTCCTTTAAAATTTATCATCTACTTGCCTCAAGCTATCTTCATAGTTAGATTTAGTTTTGATTGAAAATCCCAACAAATCCAAATATTTTCCCTATTTGGACTTAATTTATCGTAATAAGGCGTATTATTGCTGTGGATACTTTCGAAATTCTTGTCCACAACTGCCCCTAAAATATTTGGCCTTTTTGTTGCTGACACAAGGATCGTATGAAACCCCTTAAAAAACGGAGGTTTATCTTCGAAATTTAGACAAATGTACTTCCCCATCCACTCGTCTTCAGAAACACATCTAGTGTCAATTCAACGTTTTTATTTGACAGCTATTGCTGGAAATGTTTTATCAACATGTTTGAATACAATTTTTTAAAAAGTGAAGCTACCCTTTCAGAATTTCTGATGTAAGGGTCATATTTTTTTTGTGACCGACTGTTAACAAGGGTTTATGTGGCCAGCACAACAACCAACAGCCTTTACCTTTCCCCTTTCAGGTTTCCATTAAAGTTGGATGGGCTTAAGGGCGTCAAAAAATTAGACCAGGCTATTCACGAAACTCGAATAATGAAACGACAACTTTGAGTAAATCATACTATTATGGTTCATATGATAGTGAAAATTTGAATTCTTACATTGTGAATGAAATTTGTTAATTTTAATTATTATTACAAAACATGTCGCGTGCCGGATAAAACTTTTCCGAGCGTTGTAGTTGGCCCACTGGCCTTAGTTTGCCCATCACTGGACAAAACCCTAGTCCTCAACCATTTTCGGCCTCTGGGTAATTAGCATTTCCATCAGCGTATCACAGGCCTCAACCGATCCTCTACGAACTAATTATATAGACATGCAGACAATGTTTGAGGGGCCGGAAATGACCCGTGGGTCGCAGTTTCGGCTCAGAAGTAAAACAAAATCATTGTTAAATAAAACAAAATGCTATAAATAAATAAACTAATGTCCTGTTTTTCTTTCCGATGTTTACAAAAAAAAAATCTTATATCAATGATACTTGCTCTTGAAAGAATAGAAGACCGATTTATTTGATAGACAAATTGAATATAACAAAGCCGAGGCTAGGATTTTTTTCATGCTTGGGTTTATTCACTCTCACCTTCTGGACATAAAAGAATAAGCATTCTTTGAGAATATATCTAGGCCAGCGCTTAAGAAACAAACATAACCATTAACCAAATGTTCTGCACAGACGTCAATGGTGTCTCTTCATTAGCTGAGTGCCAAATTAAGTTAAAAGAAAAATGAGCGAGCCAATTTACATAAAGATTTTCTTTGCACATTCTGACTTGTCTCAATCTTTCAGCTCTCTTTCTCTCTTTTTTGTTTTCTAGGTTTTGTCTTTTTGTTTTTCTATTTAAGTTCTCTCTTTCTCTCTCTCTCTTTCACAATCTTTCGCTTTCCCTCTTTCTCTTTTTTCTCTTTCTCCAATTCTATTTCTTTCGCTAGCTCTCTAATTCTCTTTCTCTTTCTCTATTTCTTTTCATTTCTCACTCTCACCTTTTCTCTATTTCTCTTTCATTTCTCACTCTCACCCTTTCTCTATTTCTCTTTCATTTCTCACTCTCACCCTTTCTCTATTTCTCTTTCATTTCTCACTCTCACCCTTTCTCTATTTCTCTTTCATTTCTCACTCTCACCCTTTCTCTATTTCTCTTTCATTTCTCACTCTCACCCTTTCTCTATTTCTCTTTCATTTCTCACTCTCACCCTTTCTCTATTTCTCTTTCATTTCTCACTCTCACCCATTCTCTATTTCTCTTTCATTTCTCACTCTCACCCTTTCTCTATTTCTCTTTCATTTCTCACTCTCACCCTTTCTCTATTTCTCTTTCATTTCTCACTCTCACCCTTTCTCTATTTCTCTTTCATTTCTCACTCTCACCCTTTCTCTATTTCTCTTTCATTTCTCACTCTCACCTTTTCTCTATTTCTCTTTCATTTCTCACTCTCACCCTTTCTCTATTTCTCTTTCTTTTTCTCTTTTTATTTTATATATTTCTTTTCATGTTTCGTTCTTTTTTTTTCTCTCTCTATATCTCACAGCATCTCTGGGCGCAGAGATAAAACGTTAATTTACCATTACGTTGAAGGTCAAGGTGCTATTTATAAAATGTTTTTCATTAATCCCGTTGAGCTTACAAGAAAAAAAAAACAACTTCCAACCCCACTAATAAAATAGAACTCCCTGCTCAATAATTGGAAAACATTCTTCTAGCTAATCAACTCTAATTTTATAACACATTTTGCAGATAATTGGACAATGGCCAGATAAAGCTAATCCTAAAGGAAGAAATGACCTGGCCAATCGTTCTCTAAAAGCTAAAATGAAGTTCTAACAAAAGCCGTTTGCTGTTTTTAAATATAAAATGGATCTACAGTATTATGAAAAGAAGATGTGCATCTATGCCATTGAATTATAAATAGCTTGCTCATTTTGTATTTCTGGTTGACGCAATTTAGAAAAAGCCTATTAGCTATCAGGTTATGTATTTTAAAAGGTATAACAAAAATTTTTGGTAGTAATAAAATCTTTCTCTATCGCCTGTAACACAAACTAATTTTAATTTTTTTAGTTATCAACTGTGATCATTCAATTTGCTTATTTTGTCTCTTTATTTCAAATTCTTTTCTAATCTTTTCTTTACGTTTTTTTACTTAAGGTTACATTATATCAACACAACATTTCTCCAGAGCAAAAATCATTCTTTGTCTATTATACAGTATTATAATACATTATTTTACTGTTTAAAGAATACAAAAATCAAGGGCTAAAAGTGGTTATAATATTTTTATCCTATTATAGATTTTCATACATGGCGAAAAACCTAGCTTTTTTTTGTTGTATACAAACTATTGCAAGTATTGATAAGTTTTATTTCTTAAAAACGAATAATTGGGGTGTTTTACACTGTTCAACAATGTAGAAACATATTTTTAAGGCTCCTCTGGTTGTAACTTGTAACTTCTATTTAGTTGGCAATGTTGAAGTTCATTTTAGCGTCCTTGACATTGTGTGTTATCTGATTTTCCTCAGTAGATATTGGTGCATAGACACAAAGAATATAAAATTGGAAAATAGAAAAACTAAACCTTTTGCCAAACAAAACAAAATCAACGTCCATGTCATTTGTGTCTGCTTTCAAAGTGATGTTTGAAGGTGTTCGAGAGAAAGAAAAAAGAATGAGATAGACAAAGAACTACTTTAGAAATAAATATAAGAGAGAGAGAGTAAGGAAGAAAGAGAGAGAGAAAGAATGAAAAAGAGAGTGAGAGAGTGAAAGAGAGAGAGAGTCCAAAAAGCTGTTCTTGCACTTTTTTTGTGTATACTTTTATGTCTACTGGTTAACAAGAATTACTCGAAAGAAAGAAAAATCTCCCTGAGAGATCCCACTGCATCCTGGGATAGAGTAATTCAATCGTTTTCCTAAGCCTGTGCATTCTGTTGTGGTCTGTTTCTGGGAGTGAGGATGAATGACGTCTAGAATGTAGACCCAGCAGTGTATCGAGTCCCTTTGCCCTGTGTTTTGAGTTTGCTCTGAAAACTTTGAAACCTTGTGATGTTTGCTCCACTTGCTTCTGGAGTTGTTTCATCGATTACCAGTCTTATTCATGAAAGTGTTAAAGCGTTTAAAAATCAATACACAATATAATTGACAAACATGTTTTCATGGCTAAATGACTCGATTGTTTTTCTGAAGCCGAGCGAGACATTCATAATGCCATGGATCCACATGCATATTAAATCCTTATGTTACAAATTATAATAAAAGATTGTGTCAAAATAATAATTGAATAATCCGTGCTGAGTCACACATGGTTTGTTTTTAATTATTCTTGAATAGCGCAATTTTATTGCTATATGCTGCCCTGTGCTCAATCTCTTCTGTGGATGCTTGGGGAGAAGGGGGTATCTGGAGAAGGTTTTCGTGCTGCCCTTAGTCGCTCAAAAATTACAACTTGAGCCCCCTTGATAGGTAACTATGCGATGTATACCACTCATCCACAAATCCCATACATTTCTTCTTCTTCTAGCCAGCTTTTTGCTGCTGAGCTGTTAGCTCTTTTGCAGGCTGTGCCAAGGAAACATTGTGTGCTGTTCTCTTCAGTTGTTCAGCACTGCCGTACAGGGTGTTGGTTATGTTGGGCTGAAATGGTAGTAGGGTCTGCCTAAGGTGCATTAGGAAAGGCAGTATTCTTCTTTTTAAAAAGCTGCTTTGCTCTGGATGGCTAAGATGACTAAGATTTGTGTAGTATTTTTACAGAAGTGAATATTTAAATTTAGATGAACGATTAGTCTAAGACTTGTGTTAATCGGGATAATCCGAGACCTTTTGTTTTAGAAGGTTTTAACACTGACCTGTAACGTCAAACCTGTGGGCAGCTTAGACTAATAGCTCGTTACCACGTTGTATAGATCTGTGACATAGTAACGAGCTATTGGTCTAAACTGCCCACAGGTTGTGACGTTAAAGGTTAGTGTTCAGGCCTTGGTCCTAGGAAAATCACGATAAACTAAACAATGCCTAGGACTCTAAATTAAACTTCACTTAACTAACAAAATAAAAAAAAACAAGGTTATGTGGAAACACAAACTCAAAATCGGCCCCCGAAGTGGTTCATCCAGGCAGGCTTCAATATTTACAGAAAGAACATCCGAATGAAATTATATCAAAGACAAATGAGAGATAAGAATGGAGAAAGAAGGTTAACAGATCTTGTGTAGTGCCCCAACGGTCCAGCAGATCAAAGGATAGGTGAAAGTGAATATAAAGTTAGATGTGAACCTGGCCTAACTAGTTCCCCTTTCAAACTTGTGGTCTATAGGGCAGATGATGTAAAGTTCATCTGTTTTTGTGGCCTACGGTTAATTATGGTGTCATGTAGCCAGCACAACGACCAACCGCCTTTACTTTCCCCCAACTAATGTCAGGTACCCATTAGAGCTGAGTGGACTCAGAGGCGCCCAAAGATTCCAAAGTTAAAAATCCCAGACTTCACCAGGATTCGGACCCTATACCCCGGTTCGGAGCCACCGCGCCTTTCCTGGCCTAACTGATGTCTTTTAATTGATCTAATTATTTTGAAATTGCTCAGGATAAATGTAACTGTCATGTTATAACTAGTTTAGGAAAATTAAGTTTACAAGATTACTATTCGTTTTAAATTAGGTCTAACTTATAATGCATACTAATTAGCTTTTTCTCTTTAAAAAAACTGCTGGCATAACTGATTTTAAAAATTAGATTTTTCGCTTTTAGAAAAAAAAAGGAGCCGTTGCATCAGAACTTTGAATGGTCTAAAATATTGTAATGTCGGATTTTTAATATCTTCTCTAGTTTACGAGATCTAAACGGGACGGACGGACAGACGGACTTACATCTACATTATAAAGTAGAATGTGAGGTGTATGTATGTATGTATGTATGTATGT
>JAZGLO010000618.1:0-21674 GCA_036873155.1 Biomphalaria sudanica | reverse complement strand
CAGATAAAGAAACATCAACAAAGACAGAGACAGATAAGGAAACATCAACAAAGACAGAGACAGAGAAGGAAACATCAACAAAGACAGAGACAGATAAGGAAACATCAACAAAGACAGAGACAGATAAGGAAACATCAACAAAGACAGAGACAGATAAAGAAACATCAACAAGACCGAGACAGATGAGAGCAGTGATAGGCTGAATTTCTATCCATCAACAGCATTCGAAGTGATACGGAGAGTGATGAAGACATACTAAATGACTTGTGGGTTTCTTGAGAGAGAGAGAGAGAGAGAGAGAGGAAGAGAGAAAGAGATAGAGAAAGAAAAAGAAAGAGAGAAAAAGAGAGAGATAGAATGAGAGAGAGAGAGAGACAGAAAGAGAGAGACAGAAAGAGAGAGAGAGAGAGAGACAGAAAGAGAGAAAGAAAAGACACATATCGACTAGGAGAAAAGAAAATGTGCAAAGACAACCCAACAGATACTTACTGTTAGAACTAATCCAATCCAGGACTTTATTCAGCAGTGAATTGAAACTTGAGAATATTACCGCGGTTTCGTTCTTTTTCTCATACATCTTGTAAGTCCTATGGATGTCATAGGATACATTTCTCATACATCTTGTAAGTCCTATGGATGTCATAGGATACATTTCTCATAATTCCAAAACTTAAATTATTTTTCATAAATAATTCTTTTATTTTCCCCGGGACTACATTATAGAGTTCAATTGTCAATTGAAGAAATAATGAAATTTACAATTATTTCGTTGTAATGATACGCCAGTTGTTATTCAAAAGTAAAGTAGCAATTATACATAAAACACTGAACCATAATCTTCAAATACAAAAACAAAATTTAATAAAATACTCTGAAAGACACAAAGATAAAGGCACATTCCTCGTCCCTTATGCTAGGATAAATTTGTACAAATACTCCTAGTGCTATTAGAGAATGGAATGGGTTGCCTGAGCTAGCCAGGAAAACCAGTGACTTGGCAGAATTTAAGTCAATGGTTAATATGCATGACTAAATGCATGACGCGTAGGACGTAATCATCTTCTTTTTTGAAGTAACGTCTGTATTATATAAGATAAGATAAGATAAATGTTTAATTCTAGGAAGAAATGTTTGATAGTATTTGATTGTATGACAAATGTCTAACTATATCATTAAATGTTTGAACACACAAAGTTTATTTATATGAAAAAAATAGTTTGATTCTGTGACAAAAAACTGAATATCGGAATGAATGTTTGAACTCTTCTGCTGATTACTGTTCATGGGCTGGCTAGCTCAGGCAACCCATTCCATGCTCTAATAGCACTAGGGAAGAAGGAGTATTTGTACAAATTTGTCCTAGCATATGGGACGAGGAATGTGCCTTTATCTTTGTGTCTTTCAGAGTATTTTATTAATTTTTTTTTTGTATTTGAAGATTATGGTTCAGTGTTTTATGTATAATTGCTACTTTACTTTTGAGTCTTCTGTCCTGAAGGCTTTCTAAATTTAGTGATTTTACTAAAGGTGTTACTCTAGTCAAATGTGAGTATTCATTTGTTATGAATCTCACTGCTCTATTTTGTGTCTGTTCCATTTTCTTAATGTTATCTTGAGTTGAGGGGTCCCAAACGGAGGATGCATATTCTATTATAGGCCTAACCAAGGTTACATAACATTTTAATTTTATGTTCTTATTTGATTTATAGAAATTTCTTTTAATAAATCCTAATGCTTTGTTTGATTTTTTTAAAAATAGTTTCATCAATATGTGGATTCCATGACAGTTTTTCATTTATTAGACTTTTTAGTAGATTTTTGTCGTAGGGCCAAACTTTTCACATTGAATCATTCCTCGTAGAATCCTTTTCTTTTATTAAATCAAAAATATGGTCAAACATTAGAAACACTGCCATAAAATTAGAAATTATATCAGGCATGGACATTATGTCAAAGAACTAGGTCGAATATCAGAGCCGCTTACAAACATCGACATTACTTCACAGCTCGCAATGGACAGGGTCACAACTCGCATTTTGTTTTCATCAGAAAAGAGCGGTCGACGTTGTGTTAAAGCCGACGACTAGCCATCGGTCAGTGCCAGTTCTAAGACTTAGATCCCTGGAACTAACTCCAGTGGTCCACTCGGTATACAGAGACCTTCAAGGCCCAAGCATTATCCTATTTGTGTAAGAGACTGTGGAAGGGAGGCAGTACAAACAAGAGACATTGATTGAATTTATTGAACAACTTTACCATTTCCCACGTCCACCTTGTCAAAATATTTCTTAGGTCACTGTCCAAACTTTTGTGTCGCCCCTACTCCCCTACGGTCAGACTATTTACTATTTAGAGAAAAGGTCGCGACTGATCACAGCTACGGTATTAGGTTAGTTCTAGTTAATGAAGGAGCATCCTGCACCAGCCATGGTCGATTATTGTCGACGTTTCATGATGGTGACTGTTTGAATAAACATTTCTAGGCCCAAGAAAACACGAATTAATGACAACAAAAGTCACTCATATTGAATTTAAGTTTAGATTAGCCATGTTTTACACAAAGCTAGACCACTAGTGTTTGATACATACGTAGATACCTCAGCTAGACCACTCGTGTTTGATACATACGTAGATACCTCAGCTAGACCACTCGTGTTTGATACACACGTAGATACCTCAGCTAGACCACTAGTGTTTGATACACAAGATACTACCTCAGCTAGACCACTCGTGTTTGATACACAAGAAGATACCTCAGCTAGACCACTCGTGTTTGATATAAAACTAGATCGCACATGCTTGATAGAAATCTAGATGCCTTATGGTGTTGATACAAATCTGAAATCCTCATTTTAATACATAGCAATATCCCTCAGTTTTTAAATACGAACTAAATCGCTCACATGTTAAATAGAAACTCTAGATTTCTCTTGTTTTTCTTCTTCTTCGTTCTCATTTGACATGTCGGAGAGTTCAGATCAGTCATACTAGATCTGAGATGAACTGCGCAGTGGTTTCCAGATCAGGCAGTTCTCCGAATAGTTTTTACTCTATAGGAAGGTTTTGGGGCAAGAGTCTTGCTCGGGCCACTTACTATACTATGAAGCTTTGAAGGACATGGTCAGCATTCTCTAGTGATGCTCACCAAGGGCAGGTTTCGTTCGTCCCTACTTTAAGCTTCCGGAACAAGTGTTGTCTCATTCTGTTGTCTCATTCTGTTGTGTCCGGTTCTGAGATGAAAATTATGCGTTGGTCATGTCAAGATAGCTTTTAATATTTCTCATGTTGATACCAATCTAAATCCCTTATTTCGACACATATATAGATCACTCATGTTCGACACAAAGTGCAAAACACTACACTATTTGCATAACTTAATACAAAGCTTAATCACTTTTGATACGGAAGTAGATCGATATGTCATGCTAACTAAAAAAGCTACATCAGTCATGTTTAAGACAACCCCGCTTACGGAGATCTAATTGTCATTCACTTCGAGTCCGGTGATTAATGAAGAATACAGTATTTCACTTCACTTAAATCTTTACAAAAAACGTCAATATTTTGTTTCGAAGCGATATCAAAGGACGAACCCCACGCTTTAACTTCTGTAGGTCTTTTAGGACATTAAAAGTATATTGTTTCCTAACTGGAAAGTATTTCATGCATTCCATCAGAAAATGTGCAGTTGGACTAGTATGATAATCTAATAAAAGAAAAAATAGCTTCTGTGAAAAAAAAAGAAATAATGAAACTAAAATATAAAATTCTTGGTCCTGACCACTTAATCATAATCACTTATTCTACCCCTTGCCAATATAATACAACATTTAACCTATTCTTTATAACAAATCTCTAGTATAACTATCCACAGAAAGGAAATTACTAATTTTTTTAACAATGTTTACATTAACTCACTCTGTCTAGTACAAATATTTTACACAATATTTCACCCACTTCCAATTCTAGGATAAAGTTTAAACTTTTCTAGACTTGTCATTGTTGAAGACATTATATGATTCACTCGACAACATTAACCAATCAGTTAATTAAGTTGTGGTAGTCCATATTTTTTATATAGAAAAAGGGCGACAAAACTTGCAGAACTAAGATGTATGGCAGTAATTGCAATTGGTTGGTTCTTTTTTCTTATATAACTTTGTTTTTTTTAATGTATTTTTTTTATTTGCTTGTTAAATTTTTTTAAAGCTTGTGACCTTAAAGCTTATAGTCCTAGACAACTTTAAAAGAGTTCATTCCTCTGCTAACAAGGCCGACCTTAAGCAACGTATCACTGACCTTCACCTCTTCTCCACTTTTAGAGTGGCAGAGTTATTATTTAAAATTCTGTCTTCTGGTTTCAATTACTCTCCCGGATTTAGATATCCATCAATATCAAAAGTTGTTTTTTTATTAATTCCATTTAAATAATTGAATGACAGAATTGATTGATTGGCTAATCAGGGTCATTCATTATTTTATTCACACGATTGTTATAGCAAAGATATGACTTAATTATCAACCAAATTAGGTGCTGCAAACTTGTGACCTTAAAGCTTATAGTCCTAGACAACTTTAAACGAGTTCTTTCCTCTGCTAACAAGGCCGACCTTAAGCAACATATCACTGACCTTCACCTTTTCTCCACTTTTCGTTAGACTCGAGTGTCAAGGGCTGTAGCAGACGAGAGAAACATGCAAACGGAAATGCATCTTTTTGTTCGGGTCAGTAAATTGAGAACGATGCACCTTTTTAACCCTAACCTTAACCCTAACCCTTCTGTTGACGTGAATATTCGTATGTTGTAGATCTGAATGTGGGATGGGAACGGGAAATAGCCGCTGTCTGTTTTACGTAGTCTTATTGTCTTGTTGTCCGTCCGTTTGCTTTTTACGTTTACATCTGTCACCTTTACATATAAACAATGAAAATTGAAAAACTTTTTTTTCACCACATTCCAAAAGATACATTGCATAAAAAAAAAAACTAATTTTATGGGATCACTTTTTTTTTCAGTCTTTTTAGTTAAATGTGGTTTATTCAGATTATACTTTCACTCACAATAACAGACAAGACAAACAGATTAACGCATCCACATCCAGACTATATAGAACTGTTGAACAGTCAAGGTTATTGAGAAATTGTATATAGTTCATGATCATTTACACTATTCATTGTAATATGCTCAGAAATTGTGCAAACTTGACGATCATTAGGTTGACTATTGTTTTTTATTGTAAACATAACCGAAGTCCTTGATATTGGGATTCTTTCGAAAGGAACTGTCTTTAGTTTCTATGGATGCTCGAAGTTTCCAAGAAACATGAATGTTTTTGACAAATGTAAAAGTTTTGTTCAGATATTGTTCATAGTTCGTGCCTTCATTTGCTTGTCCTTTTTCCAGCCCTAGTCGCATGAAAGTCCGCATACATTTTAAGCCATACAATCCACATGGGCTTACATCTCATACGAAATGCCTGATCTCCGAAGTTTTGAAGGGCAATGTCTTTATTTACTAGTAAAGTCCAACAGTTCTGGGACACATTCACACACAGACGTTTTTATGGATGGTGTGTTGTCATTCTGAAACTGTGGGGGAGGCTTGTGTATACAATACCCTATGGAAGCCCAAAGGTTCCAAGAAGTATAAATGTTTTTGTTGGAGCGATTGAGTTCCTGAAACTGTTGTTATGTACCACAAAGCAGGCTAATCAACACAAAAATTGTTCATGTACATCTCTCAGTCATAAGTCCCTCGCCATTGTATACAGGCTGAACTCTATTACTATGACTAGTAGAGAAACCTCTACAAGTTGACAGATCGGTACTGGTTTCCAGATGTTAACTTGTCATCAATCCAAGAATGAGGACACACAGCAATGTAGTGAGCTCATGAGGAATATAGAGGACTAGATATATCTAAGATAAATTATTGAAAATGAGTGAAAAAGCTTTTTTAAAAAAAATATAGTTAAATGTTTAATTTTCATTACTTTTGTAGTTTACCTTTTTAAAATATTGTATAGTGCAACTGTCTTGCTATAATCATGCTCAATGAACTCTTGTCCTATCTAATTTAAGGACTTGTGTGGTAGGGTTTATACATTGGTGAAGGTACTGCCTTTGGGTGTTAAAAAACTAAGCTCGACTCAGGATTTAATCTTGAGCCATCTTGATAGACAACCAAGTGGTACATGCAACTCAGTCACACATCTATTGTACTGGGTACTATTGGTTGACCGAAAATGTTTTTATTTTTGTTCTTAGTATGACATTTACCAAATACTATATCCAATAGACACTATTCATTAACTAGATTGTCTTTAAATAACATCTGCTTTTGAGGGCTGCAGCTCCCGACCAATTATCCTGTCCATCCACGGCTACTTTCTAGTATTCCACTTTTAAGAAGAACATTAAGACCTATCTGTTTAAAACTTTTTTAGATTAACTGTCATTTTAGCTGTCGTATTTGTGTTTGTAATGTTATTACAGCGCCTTGAGCCTACATTTTGTTTGTTAACAGCGCTTTATAAATAAAATTATTATTATTATTATTCCTACAATATACTGCCACTATCTGTAAGAAGATCGTCATTATAGCGCTCGTCGCATGTGAGAAATAAGTCCTTTTTTCCCCAATCTGTATTTTTGGAAGCTCACGGGAGGTTACGTCACTTTTCTTTGTCCAGCTATACTTTTCCTGCTATATACACTTCCGTAATGGTACCGACATTTCTGTCTACATGTAAAAAGACATGCTAATGTTCTTGTTCAATTTGTAAAAATTTCTTGGAATAAATCCTAATGCTTTGTTCCATTCTTTTAAACAATTTCCTCAATATGGCGCTCTACATCTAGCACCTGATTTGTCTTCGTTTAACTAGTGTACATTATGTTAAGACGTTTTGTATTTATATATACAACAAGACAGTTGACATGTGTCGACAAAAGTCAAAGGACTGTTGAAAATGTCTCCAAAATGTTTCATAGTTTTAAAATCCCTCTCAGTTGTCATCAGTATTATCATATCAGATTAGCGGCTCTTAAGTCTTTGCATACTTGTGTATCCTCTGTTCACAATAAGATGGTATTGTCTTATTGATAAACAAAATTATATGGAAAATTGTTGAAAAATTAATAAAGAAAAACGCTACAAAACATGTGTCCAGTTTGTCATGCATGTGTCCAGTTTGTCATGCATGTGTCCAGTTTGTCATGCATGTGTCCAGTTTGTCATGCATCTGTCCAGTTTGTCATGCATATGTCCAGTTTGCTATGCATGTGTCCAGTATTCAATCCCCCCCCCCCCCAGAGGCGGTTATGGCACAACGCGGGGCTCTGGATGAGTATCATATGCGGGGCTCTGGACGAGTATCATATGCGGGGCTCTGGATGAGTATCATATGCGGGGCTCTCGATATTTGTATGATAGACTGACGGTAATATAATCCCCTTAGACGCACACGGCATGGAACGGTTACTCCCTCGCGCCCCATAAGGCTACCTCTGCGGCGCCCTCCTATCTAAGGACTTAAGATACAGTCACACACAAATGTGTGTTTTATATGATGTAACATTTACGATGTGGCCTTCTATCATGTCATATTTTTCTTTAAATACAAACATAAGGGCACGATTTTAAAACCAGACTACCACTTACACCATGTCAGACTACCACTTACACCATGTCAGACTACCACTTACACCATGTCAGACTACCACTTACACCATGTCAGACTACCACTTACACCATGTCAGACTACCAATTACACCATGTCAAAACAATGGAGAAATGTCTGAGAACAAGTGCAAGATTTTTTCTCGAGAAAAAAAAAGCTACAAGTTTCAAAGACTTTTTAACAACCTCATTTCATTCTTTGAACATGAGCTCTGGAAAAGTGAAGTCCATGAACTATTATCGCAAAAACATGGAAAAGAAAAGTCGCAGCAGTAGTAAAGTGGAGATAATTGCATAAAATAAAAGTGCAGCAGAAAGTCTTGAAAAGAAAATATGCTGAGCGAGTCTTGAATGTTGAATGCAACTGAGAATAGCCTTCATAAATAAAACGCCATTATGAGACACTTATGAAGCTCATAATACATTTGTATGTATAATTAACATAGATGGGCAAATATTCAAGAAATATACATCCGTCACTCAGTCAAAGACACGACAAGAGGGCTTCATCTTTTCTATGAGTTGTTTCCAGTCAAATACAAATATCAACAACATGCATTCATGAGGTCCCGTAAGCACCCCTGTGATTACAAATAGGTCAGGACATTTTTGTAAGAGATTTATCTAGTCTAGTAAATTGTAAACACTATAAGAAATACGCAGTGGAGACTGTCCCTCGTTTAATTAATATTATTATTTATTGGGCTATTAATTTATGTCCTGAGAATTTCTATACTAGGATTCTTAGAATCAATTTAATTTTTGGGAATAAAAATGAGCCGCTAGAGTGTATTATCACAAGAAGACACAACGACTCACATACAAAGAAACTCACTATTCTGTAAATGTGAATTTGCAGTTTCTCAGCCACGTGACCCACACAATAAATAGCAGGTCGTTTGTCCTAGCTACACATGCAAACGTCATTCCTTCTTAGCACATTTCGATCATTCAGGGGAGCCACTTTCAACATCTGCACATGCACATCCTACTCACCCACATTGCTTTTCTTTTTATTGTCGCTCTTGTCTTTATAACTCATGCATACTGCACGTGAAGTGTTCACGTGACTCTAGGCAGAGACGTCCGCTGGAGACTGACTCAAAAAATTTACATCCCCCGTGATGGCGATTGACTTATGAGTCCTACGAAAAAGTATTTTGATTTGACGTGTTTTATATTTGTTTTAAAAGTATCTCAAATAAATGTGTCTAATATAATGTTAAATCATTTTCTCAAAGGGGGAAAGGGTTAATTCTCTTTCTTCACAAAACACACACGCGCACAGACATATACACTTACAAAATAAAAAAAACAGGAAATAAAAAAATACTTTTAAAAAAGGCCATTTGTCCTATATAAAGTTGATGACTGTTTCGAAATAGCGAATTGTGTACAAGTGAATGATAGATGGAACATTTTTTAACCTACCACAATATACATCAACTCAAATAAACTGTCAAATTTATAGGAAAATCGTTAATGCTGTTTTCGCGATCCATATCCAGATTTTTCTACCCGGGTTTTTGAGACAATAAATTTGCAAGCTGAAAAGAGGATTTGTATAAAAGCAATCAGTTTCTGTACACTTAAACCTGCTCTGACAAGAATGTAATGTTTCTACACTTAAATCTACATTGAACTGAATGTAATGTTTGTACACTTACAGGCCTACAACTCTACATTGACATATATAATTCATAATGATGAAACCTTGTCTATATCACAGCACCAATCAGGTTGCAAACATGACAAAGATCAATGATATTCTGTCTAAACGTGCGCTGGTCATAGGGACTAAATTATGGCCTCTATATTGGCCCTACTGATAGCATGACCACAATCTCATTCAAAGCTGGGACTACCAGACATCCTCCTCTTTTACACGCGTCCTCTATCATGGGGCATTGGCCTTCAGTGTGACTACGTCCGGCTATCACTGTGTTCACTGGCATGTATACAGTATCTAAACAAATAGGCAATTGATATTAACCCTTAAAACGCGTGTGGTAGATTAGCCTCTAAACATCAGAATTTTAATTCCATTTTGATTGCACTCACTGAAAAACAGCTCAGCACTTTAAGGGTTAACGATGTACATTTGTTTGACCAGTACTGTAATCTAAACGGGAAATAATGTTTTTGTATTTCTTTTGACAAGATTCATCTTGTACATGGCAGGACTGTTTAAATGTACATGGCAGGACTGTTTAAATGTACATGGCAGGACTGTTTAAATGTACATGGCAGGACTGTTTAAATGTACATGGCAGGACTGTTTAAATGTGCATGGCAGGACTGTTTAAATGTACATGGCAGGACTGTTTAAATGTGCATGGCAGGACTGTTTAAATGTACATGGCAGGACTGTTTAAAAGTACATGGCAGGACTGTTTAAATGTACATGGCAGGACTGTTTAAATGTACATGGCAGGACTGTTTAAATGTACATGGCAAGACTGTTTAAATGTACATGGCAAGACTGTTTAAATGTACATGGCAGGACTGTTTAAATGTACATGGCAGGACTGTTTAAATGTACATGGTAGGACTGTTTAAATGTACATGGCAGGGCTGTTTAAATGTACATGGCAGGACTGTTTAAATGTACATGGCAGGACTGTTCAAATGTACATGGCAGGACTGTTTAAATGTACATGGCAGGACTGTTTAAATGTACATGGCAGGACTGTTTAAATGTACATGGCAGGACTGTTTAAATGTGCATGGCAGGACTGTTTAAATGTACATGGCAGGACTGTTTAAATGTACATGGCAGGACTGTTTAAATGTACATGGCAGGACTGTTTAAATGTACATGGCAGGACTGTTTAAATGTACATGGCAGGACTGTTTAAATGTACATGGCAGGACTGTTTAAATGTAAATGGCAAGACTGTTTAAATGTACATGGCAGGACTGTTTAAATGTACATGGCAGGACTGTTTAAATGCATATGGCAGGACTGTTTAAATGCACATGGCAGGACTGTTTAAATGTACATGGCAGGAGTGTTTAAATGCACATGCCAGGACTGTTTAAATGTACATGGCAGGACTGTTTAAATGTACATGGCAGGACTGTTTAAATGTACATGGCAGGACTGTTTAAATGTACATGGCAGGACTGTTTAAATGTAACATTTTTTACTTAGAGATACTCAAGATCTGTAAATTTTCTTTTGAAATATTTTTCTCTGGTCAACGCACAACAGACCAAATAAGGCACAGACTTCCCAAATACAATGATGAACAGCTGTTGCTGGTCTAGTAATACATATTAAGGTAGATTAGAGTTTGACAACCTTTCATTTTACTGACGTTTCATAACTTCAATTCTAATCCAATTTTCAAAACTTTAATTTGCTTTTTTTTGTCCTTCTTAGAGACACTTTGTCTCCCTTTCTATCCTCCATTGGCGTGAAAATGTCTGGTAGCCTTAAGTATTTTCCACTAGACATTTACACACAAACAAAAAATAACTATATATACAAATGGATTTTTATTGACCACAAAAAAATGTTTCATTTAATAAGAACATTAGTACTGAGTAAATAATTGTAGGCCTATAGTAATTATAGTTTTAGACACTGTGATCTATTAGACATGAGGTGAATGCCATCTTTTTCTTTGGAAGATTGTTAACGAGGATGTCATGTAGCCAGCACAAAGATCAACTGAATTTAATTTCCCTAATGTCATGCGTGTCCATATCATCAAGGAATTCTAAATTCCAGTCCTTACCAGTAGGAAGACAAGCGATTCACTACTCAACTACTACATTCCAATTTGAATAATATATTTCTAGCGGCCCCCGAAAGGGGAAAAGACGCTATTAATTTTGTGTGGAATGTCGGTCCGTCTGTCCGTCCGTCCGTCCCATTTAGATCTCGTAAACTAGAATAGATATTGACAATCCGAAATCATGATATTTTAGACCATTCAAAGTTGTGATGCACCGGCAATTTTTTCTTTTCTGAAAGGGTAACATTTAATTTTTTTAATTAACTATGCAAGCAGTTTTTTCATAAAAATACCCCATTTTTACTAAAATTCACTATTTATAGTAACAAACACATGAAGCTATTTGGTAAGGGAGCTAACTATATTTTTACCATATTTTAACGCAATTATGCAAACGGTTTTAGATTTTTTTGTAAAAAATGTAAAAAAAAATGTAATGCGAAGTTAGATATGTTCTGTCATACTAACTACTACATTTACAAAAAAAAAATTATACACTGAACTAAGGATTTTTTTTATGAGGCTTTGAATAAGAGATTGACTTTATACAAAAACAGTATGATCAATAAGATAATCATTATATAAAATCAGTTAAGCCAGGTTCACATCTGACTTCACCTTCACTTTCACCTATTTCTTGGTCTGGTGGACCGTTGGGGCACCACACAAGAACTGTCAGCCTTCTTTCTCCATTCTTCTCTGTCATTTGCCTTTGATAGAATTTCATTCTGATATTTTTTCTGAAAATATTGAAACCTGCCCTTTTAACTGCCTGAGTGGACCACTTCGGGGGCCGATGTTGAGTTTGTGTTTCCACACAAACTGTATTTGTTACCATTTTTAAAAAATAACGTTTAAAATAATTTTTATCTTGGAGGGGTCGATGTGCGATCAGTTATAGTTTTACTGAATAATTTTTCATATTTCACATCTGATCATCAGAATGACCTATCCTGCCAAACCCGTGTGAGCGTGTGTTAGTGTGTGTCAATGTGTGCGTTGTGAGATTCGCTACCCCTAAAAGGTGACTACATTTATTCATTTCACGTTAAGACCACAGAAAGTGTGTCCCGGGTTCTGACTTATGCAGCTTTGTAGTTGACATTGCTGGTGTTAATTCTCTAGCTATTTCTAGCTTATAGTTGCTGGTAGAAAGAGGAAATCGTGACTCGTAGGCTTTTGTCCCAACTTACACATTTTCTTAATAGACCTCATTCACAAATCGTAAACAAACAAAATTTAGCCACGTGGTTCTCCATCTCTTCTATACAATTTACGTAATCCATAAAGGCTGTCAGGTGATATGTTTTTTTCATTGTTTTATCAATATTGTCTAAATGACTAAATGTTGTTTGTTTACGATTGGTGAATAAGGCCCATTACGGTGATACGGCTAAATACGCCATGTTGGCTCTAGACCTAGATAGATTTGTAAGTCTCTAGCCGAATTTACATTTATTTATTTTTTACTTTGAAAAACTATAACGGTGAAACTAGAGTTTTCCCTTTGTGGCCAACGAGCTGGTAATTCTTTTCTCAGCGACATACATCAATTGTAAAATGTCTAGGGAAATCGTTAGAGCAGTATTCCAGATCAACGTCCACCCTCCAAGAAGGAGTGATACGAAAAGAGGTATTGTAATAAATTTGAGCGATTAGAAATATTTTTACCTATTGTTTTTGTTTAGATTTTAGCTTCCTCAATGCGCAATGAATCTATCAATTGTCTGGTCCAGTTGTGAAAGGAGGAGGTAAGAATTTTAACATGATCTTTTTTTTTTTAAATGCATAAAAAAAAGAGTTCACTCAGGGCTTAAGAGTCTTCAAGGGGACTAATTCAACTTATATAACTACATTTGTCAAGTACTATTTCTTTCCTTTGTTCAAGATACCAAACCAATTATTAATTACCAATAGTAAATTAACTAATTGATAATTTCTTTTTATTGATTCTGGTCTTGTCAGGATTAAAGAAATAAGTGTGCGAAATTTCAGCTTAATCCGAGATTGGGTGTTGGAGAAATAATGTGTACAAACTTTTTACCAGACAGACAAACATACAGAGTAAGTTGATATAAGCTTTATAAAAACGCAGTTAAAGAGACAGCGTGGCCAATAAGAATACACGTGTTACATATAATGCATGTACGTCTGAATTTGGCGTAAAAATCATCTCCGTGTTAAGAAAGTCTATCAGCTCCGGCTCTATTTTTTTTCATTCAAAAACTTGTCAACATAAACATGTACAACAGCCAAGGGAATTTCGACTATTTTATAATATAATCAGCAAAATAAAAACAAAATATTTTTAAAAAGCTTATACTGAGCGAAGCACCGTTCAATTCCTACTATATATCTCAATATTGCAACGTTTATCTCCCATTTTTCATTGTAAACCAAAAATAAATACTAATTGATTAAATAATTTTCATTTTTTAAATTCATTTATTTATTGTCTTCGACATTTAATAATTGGGCAAATTTCAACTTGATTCGAGAAGAGAACGTGTACAGCCAAACAGACAGATAAAACCGAGTGAGTGAAATAAAAGCTTTCGAAAAAAGTCGAAGAGAATATGATTGCTGAGACGCTATAAAATGTCATATTCCAAAAAGTTTTGAATCGATATTGTCGCAGTCGCTTGTCACAAAACGGTAGAGGTTTTTTAAAGTTGTTATTAGAAGATAAACTTCATTTCTAATATGTTTATCTATAGAACTTTGGTAATAATTTCATTTTACTTTGTTAACATTCAAACATTGATCGATAATTTCTATGAAAATACAACTCTTTTTATTACAAGTGTGAAAGAAATTTAAATTGTCCGCCTCCACCAATTTTTTTGTCATTACGTAGGCCCCCCCCCCCCCATCTTTTTTAAAGAGGATCTTGCACAGTTTGAGAAACGCTGCACGACGGAAAGGAAGAAAATCGAGCACAAGGTGGACGAAGAAATCGTTTTAGAGACACCCTCAAAGTGTCTTTTAAAGCCTTCAGCATTGACTATACCGCATGGGAGACGGAAGCCCATGATAGAGCATTGTGGTACAGGCTTGGAAAAAACTGGCGCGAAGATTACAGAGAACAAGTTAAGAGTCCTGGCAGAAGTAAAGGGCCATGTAAAAAAAAAAGCTTTCAGTCCCACTGAATGACGAAAGTAGTGATGATCGAACCACGATGGAAGAACTATAAGTATACTAACGAGTCAATTCATTTAAAAGCTTACAAGAAAATAGATTGGACTCTTTCACTATTGAACAATTAGTCTTTTTGATCATGTCGTTCGCACTGCTTGTGGAATTGAAACGATTACTGTCGGCCTTAATTCTGCATGAATTTCAGCTTTGCCAACCTCCAGCCTAACCGTAGAACGTGAGAAGCTGTGAGCAAACATCGTCAAGTAGAGAAATATTATTGATTGTCTTGTTCTAACAAGTCTCTTACATTTTTTTTCACGCATTCACTAGACACAAGAGAGATAAATCTGTTTACTCAATCAATTCTCTCCCCTTTTATGACCTCCCTTCTTATAACCTAAAATAGCATACTTATATTAAACCTCTCTATTAGTCGCCTCTAAGCCCGCGGGAACAATAACCAGACCTAGATATAGTTGCTTGTTCTTTTTGATTTATGCTTTTATCCCCAGCGATAAGAATCTAGGAAAATGTTGCGTATAAAATGAGGTAGCAGAAGTAAGACCTAACCCAGTGGTGGGAGTGATGAGGTAGCAGAAGTAAAATACTTTCTGAGCAGCGCGTCAAAAATTAAAGGAAAAATGAAGACGGGCCATCACTTTTTAAATGAATAAAATATAGAAGTTTAGTCTAAGATCTGATATCAAAATTTAACTTTTTTTTTTAGTTCTTCTGAATTTGTTTCAGCTTGGGACGTGGTTATTATCAAAAGTGAACTGAGTATTTCAATCCGTCCATCTATTTCAGACTTATTTTATTCTAAGCTGTTCACAAATATATTATATGAACACTACACATTGTTTGATCATGAGATATTTTACCTTTACCTATCCCATAATCTGTTGGACCGTTGGGGCACCAAGCAAGACTCGTCCACCGTCTTCATTCCTCCGTCTGTGTTGTTTAGAACCTCTTTCAATGGCAGGCCCGTCCATTCTTTTATGTTTATGTTTTGTCTGTCTGCCTCTTTTTTTTTCCTGGTACTGTTCCATGAAGGTCTTTGCGAGCCCAGAAGATCTTGTAATATGGCTTGAGAATTTTAAGCTTGCGTTTTTTATGGGATCACAGAGTCCTATCGCTGCAGTAACCCTGTCTCTAATCTCTTGGTTTGTGAAGCGGTTTTTGAACGTGATTCCTAGGATCCTTCTGTAGCATCTCAATTCCATTGCTAGGATCCTCCTCTTGATCTCTGTTGTCAGCGTCCAAGACTCACAAAAATATAAAAATGTGGCCATGACCAGAGAGCGCATCAGTTTGATTTCGGTGTCGAGCGCTTAGCCTTTGCCTTTCCATATTATTTTGAAATATTTAGAAATGTTCAATTACTTCAAAGTTAGTTTCACTTCTCAATCCACATTAAAAGGCAAAATAAAAATAGTAAAGTTAGTAAAGTTCCCTTTACGATCTATAGGGCAAATAATGTTAAGATCCTATGTTTCTTTGGCCAACTAGCAGGGTGTAATGTGGCCAGCACAACAACCAAGAGCCTTTACTTTTACCCAGCTAATGTCAGGTACCCTTTAGAGTTGGATGGACTCAGTGGCGATCTTCTTCACTTGATTCGAACCCAGGACCCTATGTTTAGAAGCAATGCGCTTAACGACTCAGCCGCCGCACGCCCAATAACTAAACTAAAAATAGCTAAATCTTTTTTCAATAGCACTTAAGTTTCCTTTAAAATTATCATCTACTTGCCTCAAGCTATCTTCATAGTTAGATTTAGTTTTGATTGAAAATCCCAACAAATCCAAATATTTTCCCTATTTGGACTTAATTTATCGTAATAAGGCGTATTATTGCTGTGGATACTTTCGAAATTCTTGTCCACAACTGCCCCTAAAATATTTGGCCTTTTTGTTGCTGACACAAGGATCGTATGAAACCCCTTCAAAAACGGAGGTTTATCTTCGAAATTTAGACAAATGTACTTCCCCATCCACTCGTCTTCAGAAACACATCTAGTGTCAATTCAACGTTTTTATTTGACAGCTATTGCTGGAAATGTTTTACCAACATGTTTGAATACAATTTTTTTAAAAAGTGAAGCCACCCTTTCAGAATTTCTGATGTAAGGGTCATATTTTTTTTGTGACCGACTGTTAACAAGGGTTTATGTGGCCAGCACAACAACCAACAGCCTTTACCTTTCCCCTTTCAGGTTTCCATTAAAGTTGGATGGGCTTAAGGGCGTCCAAAAATTAGACCAGGCTATTCACGAAACTCGAATAATGAAACGACAACTTTGAGTAAATCATACTATTATGGTTCATATGATAGTGAAAATTTGAATTCTTACATTGTGAATGAAATTTGTTAATTTTAATTATTATTACAAAACATGTCGCGTGCCGGATAAAACTCCGAGCGTGTAGTTGGCCCACTGGCCTTAGTTTGCCCATCAATGGACAAAACCCTAGTCCTCAACCATTTTCGGCCTCTGGGTAGTTAGCATTTCCATCAGCGTATCACAGGCCTCAACCGATCCTCTACGAACTAATTATATAGACATGCAGACAATGTTTGAGGGGCCGGAAATGACCCGTGGGTCGCAGTTTCGTCTCAGAAGTAAAACAAAATCATTGTTAAATAAAACAAAATGCTAAAAATAAATAAACTAATGTCTGTTTATCTTTGTTTTTCTTTCCGATGTTTACAAAAAAAAAATCTTATATCAATGATACTTGCTCTTGAAAGAATAGAAGACCGATTTATTTGATAGACAAATTGAATATAACAAAGCCGAGGCTAGGATTTTTTTCATGCTTGGGTTTATTCACTCTCACCTTCTGGACATAAAAGAATAAGCATTCTTTGAGAATATATCTAGGCCAGGGCTTAAGAAACAAACATAACCATTAACCAAATGTTCTGCACAGACGTCAATGGTGTCTCTTCATTAGCTGAGTGCCAAATTAAGTTAAAAGAAAAATGAGCGAGCCAATTTACATAAAGATTTTCTTTGCACATTCTTACTTGTCTCAATCTTTCAGCTCTCTTTCTCTCTTTTTTGTTTTCTAGGTTTTGTCTTTTGTTTTTCTATTTAAGTTCTCTCTTTCTCTCTCTCTCTTTCACAATCTTTCGCTTTCCCTCTTTCTCTTTTTTCTCTTTCTCCAATTCTATTTCTTTCGCTAGCTCTCTAATTCTCTTTCTCTTTCTCTATTTCTTTTCATTTCTCACTCTCACCTTTTCTCTATTTCTCTTTCATTTCTCACTCTCACCCTTTCTCTATTTCTCTTTCATTTCTCACTCTCACCCTTTCTCTATTTCTCTTTCATTTCTCACTCTCACCCTTTCTCTATTTCTCTTACATTTCTCACTCTCACCCTTTCTCTATTTCTCTTTCATTTCTCACTCTCACCCTTTCTCTATTTCTTTTCATTTCTCACTCTCACCCTTTCTCTATTTCTTTTCATTTCTCACTCTCACCCTTTCTCTATTTCTTTTCATTTCTCACTCTCACCCTTTCTCTATTTCTTTTCATTTCTCACTCTCACCCTTTCTCTATTTCTCTTTCATTTCTCACTCTCACCCTTTCTCTATTTCTCTTTCATTTCTCACTCTCACCCTTTCTCTATTTCTCTTTCATTTCTCTTTTTATTTTATATATTTCTTTTCATGTTTCGTTCTTTTTTTTTCTCTCTCTATATCTCACAGCATCTCTGGGCGCAGAGATAAAACGCTAATTTACCATTACGTTGAAGGTCAAGGTGCTATTTATAAAATGTTTTTCATTAATCCCGTTGAGCTTACAAGAAAAAAAAACAACTTCCAACCCCACTAATAAAATAGAACTCCCTGCTCAATAATTGGAAAACATTCTTCTAGCTAATCAACTCTAATTTTATAACACATTTTGCAGATAATTGGACAATGGCCAGATAAAGCTAATCCTAAAGGAAGAAATGACCTGGCCAATCGTTCTCTAAAAGCTAAAATGAAGTTCTAACAAAAGCCGTTTGCTGTTTTTAAATATAAAATGGATCTACAGTATTATGAAAAGAAGATGTGCATCTATGCCATTGAATTATAAATAGCTTGCTCATTTTGTATTTCTGGTTGACGCAATTTAGAAAAAGCCTATTAGCTATCAGGTTATGTATTTTAAAAGGTATAACAAACATTTTTGGTAGTAATAAAATCTTTCTCTATCGCCTGTAACACAAACTAATTTTAATTTTTTTAGTTATCAACTGTGATCATTCAATTTGCTTATTTTGTCTCTTTATTTCAAATTCTTTTCTAATCTTTTCTTTACGTTTTTTTACTTAAGGTTACATTATATCAACACAACATTTCTCCAGAGCAAAAATCATTCTTTGTCTATTATACAGTATTATAATACATTATTTTACTGTTTAAAGAATACAAAAAATCAAGGGCTAAAAGTGGTTATAATATTTTTATCCTATTATAGATTTTCTTACATGGCGAAAAACCTAGCTTTATTTTGTTGTATACAAACTATTGGAAGTATTGATAAGTTTTATTTCTTAAAAACGAATAATTGGGGTGTTTTACACTGTTCAACAATGTAGAAACATATTTTTTAAGGCTTCTCTGGTTGTAACTTGTAACTTCTATTTAGTTGGCAATGTTGAAGTTCATTTTAGCGTCCTTGACATTGTGTGTTATCTGATTTTCTTCAGTAGATGTTGGTGCATAGACACAAAGAATATAAAATTGGAAAATAGAAAAACTAAACCTTTTGCCAAACAAAGCAAAATCAACGTCCATGCCATTTGTGTCTGCTTTCAAAGTGATGTTTGAAGGTGTTCGAGAGAAAGAATGAGATAGACAAAGAACTACTTTAGAAATAAATATAAGAGAGAAAGTAAGGAAGAAAGAGAGAGAGAAAGAAAAAGAAAGAAAGAAAAAGAGAGTGAGAGAGTGAAAGAGAGAGAGAGTCCAAAAAGCTGTTCTTGCACTTTTTTTGTGTATACTTTTATGTCTACTGGTTAACAAGAATTATTCGAAAGAAAGAAAAATCTCCCTGAGAGATCCCACTGCATCCTGGGACAGAGTAATTCAATCGTTTTCCTAAGCCTGTGCATTCTGTTGTGGTCTGTTTCTGGGAGTGAGGATAAATGACGTCTAGAATGTAGACCCAGCAGTGTATCGAATCCCTTTGACATGTGTTTTGAGTTTGCTCTGAAAACTTTGAAACCTTGTGATGTTTGCTCCACTTGCTTCTGGAGTTGTTTCATCGATTACCAGTCTTATTCATGAAAGTGTTAAAGCGTTTAAAAATCAATACACAATATAATTGACAAACATGTTTTCATGGCTAAATGACTCGATTGTTTTTCTGAAGCCGAGCGAGACATTCATAATGCCATGGATCCACATGCATATTAAATCCTTATGTTACAAATTATAATAAAAGATTGTGTCAAAATAATAATTGAATAATCCGTGCTGAGTCACACATGGTTTGTTTTTAATTATTCTTGAATAGCGCAATTTTATTGCTATATGCTGCCCTGTGCTCAATCTCTTCTGTGGATGCTTGGGGAGAAGGGGGTATCTGGAGAAGGTTTTCGTGCTGCCCTTAGTCGCTCAAAAATTACAACTTGAGCCCCCTTGATAGGTAACTATGCGATGTATACCACTCATCCACAAACCCCATACATTTCTTCTTCTTCTAGCCAGCTTTTTGCTGCTGAGCTGTTAGCTCTTTTGCAGATTGTGCCAAGGAAACATTGTGTGCTGTTCTCTTCAGTTGTTCAGCACTGCCGTACAGGGTGTTGGTTATGTTGGGCTGAAATGGTAGTAGGGTCTGCCTAAGGTGCATTAGGAAAGGCAGTATTCTTCTTTTTAAAAAGCTGCTTTGCTCTGGATGGCTAAGATGACTAAGATTTGTGTAGTATTTTTACAGAAGTGAATATTTAAATTTAGATGAACGATTAGTCTAAGACTTGTGTTAATCGGGATAATCCGAGACCTTTGTTTTAGAAGGTTTTAACACTGACCTGTAACGTCAAACCTGTGGGCAGCTTAGACTAATAGCTCGTTACCACGTTGTATAGATCTGTGACATAGTAACGAGCTATTGGTCTAAACTGCCCACAGGTTGTGACGTTAAAGGTTAGTGTTCAGGCCTTGGTCCTAGGAAAATCACGATAAACTAAACAATGCCTAGGACTCTAAATTAAACTTCACTTAACTAACAAAATAAAAAAAACAAGGTTATGTGGAAACACAAACTCAAAATCGGCCCCCGAAGTGGTTCATCCAGGCAGGCTTCAATATTTACAGAAAGAACATCCGAATGAAATTATATCAAAGACAAATGAGAGATAAGAATGGAGAAAGAAGGTTAACAGATCTTGTGTAGTGCCCCAACGGTCCAGCAGATCAAAGGATATAAAGTTAGATGTGAACCTGGCCTAACTAGTTCCCCTTTCAAACTTGTGGTCTATAGGGCAGATGATGTAAAGTTCATCTGTTTTTGTGGCCTACGGTTAACTATGGTGTCATGTAGCCAGCACAACGACCAACCGCCTTTACTTTCCCCCAACTAATGTCAGGTACCCATTAGAGCTGAGTGGACTCAGAGGCGCCCAAAGATTCCAAAATTAAAAATCCCAGACTTCAGCAGGATTCGGACCCTATACCCCGGTTCGGAGCCACCGCGCCTTTCCCGGCCTAACTGATGTCTTTTAATTGATCTAATTATTTTGAAATTGCTCAGAGCAAACATCATTAGCAATTTATAACTAGTTTAGGAAAATTAAGTTTACAAGATTACTACTCGTTTTAAATTAGGTCTAACTTATAATGCATACTAATTTGCTTTTTCTCTTAAAAAAAACTGCTTGCATAACTGATTTTAAAAATTAGATTTTTCGCTTTGAGAAAAAAAAAGTAGCCGTTGCATCAGAACTTTGAATGGTCTAAAATATTGTAATGTCGGATTTTTAATATCTTCTCTAGTTTACGAGATCTAAACGGGACGGACGGACAGACGGACTTATATCTACATTATAAAGTAGAATGTGAGGTGTATGTATGTATGTATGTATGTATGTATGTATGTATGTATGTATGTATGT
>JAZGLO010000617.1:0-29847 GCA_036873155.1 Biomphalaria sudanica | reverse complement strand
GGGGCAGACCATTCTGTTGTTATGTTGTTCTACAAAAGCTCACGCGCAGTTTTTCCCCCTTAGCAGATCCTTATTGTGATACCAGTGACGGATTGAAGTGTGACATGTATAGATGTCTGGATCTTTAGATAAGTATTGTTGAGGCAAATGGAAGAGGAAAAAAAAAGGTCATATATAAACTGTTGTGTTTGTAGAGCGAGTCTTTTGTGTGACATTTATTCTCATTGTTCAATGAAACAAAAAAAAAGCATCTACCAACATAAACACAAAGAGTGAATTGGGTTCTGTCAGGTCACGTGTTCTATTTCTTTTAAGCATAGGATGCATATTTACATGTTTTAGTAATGATCGAATTTTAAATGAACATACAACAGAAACTAATGTTCCTACAAGTTTTACTGACAGACTGTTATGTAGTCTAATGTGTTCCTACAAGTTTTACTGACAGACTGTTATGTAGTGTAATGTGTTCCTACAAGTTTTACTGACAGACTGTTATGTAGTCTAATGTGTTACTATTCAAAATTGACTTGATTACATACGAGACTTTAAAACCCTACATATGGCACACAGTGTTACAATCAGAAGACATGCTCTAGTAAAAAGGCCCCAACTTCAATAGGCTGGCTATGTCATTCTAATGTCTGATAATCAGCTTTCCTATGCGGAGCACTGCGAGAGAAGAAGAGCTTTCTCAATGGGACTCACGTGATAGAAATATAGTCTCAAAAGTTCCATCCACAATACGGAACTCATAAATACAGAATGCTATCCAATGTCTGTATTTTAAGCTATGAGACAGGGAAAAGACACCAGCAAAGAAAAATACATAAGCAAAAAAAAAAACTTTGAGCATATCAGGCAGTACTGTAACTGACCCAACCTCCTCGCAGTGAGATGAGTGCAATCGGCTTCACAGACATCTGGGAATTTATAGAAAACTAGATTGTACTCATCTGCTTCCACGAAAGGAGCTTATCTATTATATGCTTATATTATATTATGTATACATTAGTAGTTTAAGCTTGTATATGTTAAAATAATCACATGATATTGACGCTAAGTTACTAAATCATTGTGACATCAAGCAAAATAATATACAATTATCATAAAATGTTCTACTATACAGACAGATGGAGTAAAAAAAAATAATAATAAGCTAAGCAAAAGTTATATCAAGAGAAACATCAAAAAAATTAAAAAAAAAGCTTATACGAATTCTAATTGACTCAATTAGTTTTGATCAGTCATGGCATACAATTTGTAATAGATCTAGACCAACAACAACAATAAATCTGTGCAATAAGAAATAGTTTGACCAATTGTTTTCGTTTAGCGCTATTACATACTTTTAGCTTTCTCACTACGCTAAGATCCTATCACTTGTCTCACTACGCTAAGATCCTATTACTTGTCTCACTACTCTATGATCCTATAACTTGTCTCACTACGCTATGATACTATCACTTGTCTTACTTCGCTATGATCCTATCACTTGTGCCACTACGCTAAGATCCTATTACTTGTCTCACTACGCTATGATCCTATCACTTGTCTCACTACGCTATGATCCTATAACTTGTCTCACTACGCTAAGATCCTATTACTTGTCTTACTACGCTAAAATACTATCACTTGTCTCACTACGCTATGATCCTATCACTTGTCTCAATACGCTATGACCCTATCACTTGTCTCACTACGTTATGATCCTATCACATGTCTCAATACGCTATGACCCTTTCACTTGTCTCACTACGTTATGATCCTATCACTTGTCTCACTACGCTATGATCCTATAACTTGATTCACTACGTTATGATCCTATCACTTGTCTCACTACGTTATGATCCTATCACTTGTCTCAATACGCTATGACCCTATCACTTGTCTCACTACGTTATGATCCTATCACTTGTCTCACTACGCTATGATCCTATCACTTGTCTGGACCAGTTCGGAAGATGGGAGAGGGAAAAGGTGATTTGGTTGAATTTTACCGTAAGTGATTTTTAAAAGCTTTTATTTAAAAAAATAGGAGGGAACCACCAGAATTCGTACTCATATCTCAAGCCTCATCAAGACGACATACTTATCACTCTGCGAGTGAGACGCTTAAAAAGGTGTTAAGCAAAGAATACTATAACTATCTTGTTACTAGTTTATTATATGGAATTACTATAATGTTTGATGTTACGAAATAAATATTGCCTCAATACGATAACCTATGACATAGATAATTGTGTTTAGCCCATTAGTTAAATGGGGCCTAAGTCTACAGAGTGTGGTGTAAAAGCAATTAATTAGAAAACCAAAGTGGGAGACTTTTTTTTGTTTGGTTTTTAATTAGAAAAAAAAATGATTGAATGAAGAATGAAATAAAAAAAAAAGATTACCTTGAACGTAACGTAATGCGAAACAGACGACAGATCCGAAAATAAACTTCTGCATCAGCATTGGTATCAAGGTGAAGGGCATGCAGAACAGGGCCAAAAGTAGGTCACTGAATGCCAGGTTCAAGAGGTACATGTTTGTTATGGTCCTCATTTTCTTGTGCCGGACCAGAGTCAGGATGACCAGGACGTTACCCACGACGGACAGGAGAAAGATGAGCAGGTAAGGTATGATGATGAAGTAGCTGACGCGGCTGCCTTGCATCCTGCTCATGCATTCCTTCAGAAAACTCTCTCTGCTGCTGTTGAGGGCGCCAGTATCGTTGTACATTTGCTCACAATGGTCAAGCAGTGGACTTGACTGGACGATGTTGTGGAACGTTCGATTGCTATAGTCAGGCACAAAATACTGCTGTTGGACCATGGTTCAATGTGGAGTCAAAATGGGATATACTATAACAATTTTGATATTCTGAACTGCCCTTTTTTTATTTAAAGATAAAGCAGTTACAAAGTTTTTCTACAGCAAATTTGAAAATGCATTTGAGATTGTCACGAATTTGTATTCAATGCCAATGACTCTATAAGATAACTGCTTCCAACTAAATACAAACAGTTATTTTATTTTACTAGCCAAACAGCTTAGAAATATAATTTTGCACTGCTGAAAAGTGAACACATTTCTTGCATACTATACCTTTAAAAATACATAGATAATAAACACATATTATATTCTATATACCGGATACACCAATTAGCTAGCTACGTACAGTTTCCCGCCATAGATGATAATATCCATCTACGTTGAAATGATAAGCATAATAAGAAGAAGATTGTACAGATTGACATTTTATTATCTTATAGAGACACGTTTATATGTTGTCAGACGTTTCAAAGTGATGTAAAATGTTCCAGTTTATCACTGATTGTACTATTACACAGTCCATGGTGGAAGACATGTCTATCAGTTTATTTACAATGACCACATTCTTTTCATAGTGGCCACACTTTTGGAGACGATACAGAAACAAGAATGTGAAATGAATAGAGTAGTACTGTCAAGGAAAGTTTGTTCCTTAGCTTGGCTAAGAGTTAATCCAGACTGTGTTAGTCAGTACATTAGTGTTTAAGTGTTTGTTACAAAATGTTAAAAGTCACTTTTCATCTGGAACATCATAGAGTACGGAATACAGAATATTGTGTTTTTTTTTCAAGCACAAGCTACAACGACCGAAACACTAGCAATATAACAAGCATGTCACAAGCGAAACATTGCATGCAAAAACCAGATCCGTCTGTGTGGCGTGTGAGTCTTATGAGACAGTCCAGATTGTGACAGCTGCATCTATGTGACAGGTCTGACTTTGACAGGTCTGACTTTGACAGGTCCGTCTATGGACAAGTGACTCCATATGACTAGTCAAACTTGGGCAGGCCGATCAGTGTCCAATTGCGCCATGATTCCAGTTACTTGCTCTTGTCTCAAAACTTTGACTTTAATTAATCTTGCCTGAAAAGAATTACAGATTAATTTTAATCATCAACATTTTAGGTTTTAAACTTCATGGTGAAGTAGAGTATTTATCGATAAATGTACAAGATAACAAGGCCAAGGTCAACTGGAGATCGACAAATTCAGTGACCTCCAACATGACCTGGGAGCAATGGGATTTCAGACACATGTTTTACAGGTCGCGTCTCGCTCGATGTGATCATCACTGGGGGGGGGGGGGGGATGGACAATAAGAAGCCGAAAGAAAATTCCCGTCAAACGCGCTTAAGGATGTCCCAATCCACAGCTTATTTGATCATTCGTGTCGTTGATCGCCTCCCCCCCCCCCCACACACACACCTTCGTTACATAGATATAATAAAACAAACTCAAAACAGTGCACATTGATACTGACCATTGGGAGGACATAGCCTTAGACCGCACTAGATGGAGAGAGACGGTGACCAAGGAAGCTATGGACAGTGAATAAACATGGGCCTTGGCTCTGGAAGAAAAGCATGCCATACGAAAACCACCAAAGCGAAAGCCACCTTGTCCTTCGATATATGTGGACGGGAGTGTCTCTCCGAAATAGCGCTCCACAGCCACATGAAAAAGTAATCGAGATGAACCAAGGTCGCTCTACGCCTGAAAGAGGCCAACATGTCATTGATATTTACTGGCCAAGGTGGAACAAAATCGTTGTCTTTAACACTCCCCACAAGTGAAAAAAGTCGCACACAGTGAGGTTGGGAAACCAAGCAGACCAAGGCCAAGATGCTATGTGTTATGATTGTTGTGAACTCCTAGTAAATTACTGGGATTATACTTGACACATAACGTACTAATAATTCTTTCGATAACTCAAGAGACGCCAGAGATTAATTAAAAACAAAAATATAACTTTAATAAAAGTAATCAGGGTATTTGCCGCTGAAGATAACACATCAAACTTTAGCTAAATGAATGTACACATAATTATAAACTGACTTCTATATTACTCATATCGTACCGCTAGGCTCCATAACTCAGGCCTCTAACAATAACAAAACTCAAGGGCCGTCACCCCACTTTACCTAGTCAACCAATGAAATAATAATAAAAAAATTAATAAACATAGAAATCCTCACATCTTACAACCAAGATTCTATAAAGTTTTGTCCACAATGGTCTTTACAAACACAATCACCACACAAGGTCTTAGGCATTCCTACAACCAATCTACCGGCGAGGTACAGTTTCTTTCAGGCAAGTTAGTAGTGTTGGTGGTGGTCACACTAAGTACTTTAAAAGCCTGTATTCAAAACTCCTGTTAAACTTTTTAAAACCTTTTTTTTGGTTAGTTCGTCTCCTTGGGGTTAGTTTCTGGTCCCTCGACAGCTTTGAAGTTTGTGTCAGTATTGGTTTCTATAGTTAGATTGCCCCCTTGGCGCTATCGAGTATGGACAGAACACTCATTGTGTGTGTACGATTACAAATCAAAGTAACATATCCACATCCAAATGTAATCGATTCTTTTTTTTTATATTTTGAAATTCAACATCCAAAACAGACACTTACCAAGCCCGAGTGTTAGGATTAGGTCTACAGTCTGATAATGTTAGAGTGGGACCACGCTAGGAGATGAAGTTACCACATTTGTTTTTCTGTTTGTCTGTCTTGTTGTTCTTTGCTGGACTCTCCAATTGGACGACTCGGTCAACGGGCCAGATCTAGACATGAGAAAGACCCCATCGATCTGAAAGACACAAACATGTTCTTGCTTTATTACTGTGTGTGTGGTGGGTGGGTGTGGGCGTGGTGTGAGAGTACTATAAGTTCTTTGAGTCAGGTCTAATTTGAAAAGTGATAGAAGAATCCACAACATTTGTCAAAGACGTGAGAAGTGTTCAGAAGTGAGTACTATTACTGATTGTGAGTAGTAGAAGAGAAGGTGGATGACGCGTAGGACGTAATCATCTTCCTTTTTTTAGAGTAACGTCTGAATTATATAAGCTAAGGTGATTGGAAGAGAAGGTGATTGGAAGAGAAGGTGATTATAAGAGATAGTGATTGGAAGAGAAAGTGATTGGAAGAGAAGGTGATTGGAAGAGAAGGTGATTATAAGAGATAGTGATTGGAAGAGAAAGTGATTGGAAGAGAAAGTGATTGGAAGAGAAGGTGATTGGAAGAGAAGGTGATTGGAAGAGAAGGTGATTATAAGAGATAGTGATTGGAAGAGAAAGTGATTGGAAGAGAAGGTGATTGGAAGAGAAGGTGATTGGAAGAGAAGGTGATTGGAAGAGAAGGTGATTGGAAGAGAAAGTGATTATAAGAGATAGTGATTGGAAGAGAAAGTGATTGGAAGAGAACGTGATTGGAAGAGAACGTGATTGTAAGAGAAGGTGATTGTAAGAGAAGGTGATTGGAAGAGAAAGTGATTGAAAGAGAAGGTGATTGGAAGAGAAGGTGATTGGAAAAGAAAGTGATTGGAAGAGAAGGTGATTGGAAGAGAAAGTGATTGGAAGAGAATGTGATTGGAAGAGAAGGTGATTAAAAGAGAAAGTGATTGGAAGAGAAAGTGATTGGAAGAGAAGAAGATTGGAAGAGAAGGTGATTGGAAGAGAAAGTGATTGGAAGAGAAGGTGATTGGAAGAGAAGGTGATTGGAAGAGAAGGTGATTGGAAGAGAAGGTGTTTGTTAGAAGAGGAAAGGTGATTTAAAAAAAAAAAATTTCTAATAACTGATCATGCCTACTTCTCCCACTATCCATTACAAACAGTTTGACTGTCATTGCAGAACTAAAGCCTAGAACAACTAAGACATCTAGAGCCTCGAAATAGCAGCAGTTCAATTTACTAAAAACAAAAAAAAAGCATAGTTTTATTTGCAATTTCGAGACAATATGTTTTCTAAAGCCGACAATTAAATGTCTAAAATAATTTTCTAAATTTTCTTTTCGCTTTAAAAGTCCTTATGAACATGGTCATGGTCCGCCACTTCCGTTCCTATTGATACATTTATTTCTACAGAGATCTAGGATATAGTATATACAAGTCTACGATCTGGATCTTTTTCTACTCTAGATCTAGAGGATTGTCAGAGTAAATGTAAGGGGTTATCTTTACATCAGCCTATGTTTTTACAAAGAACACGAGACATCTGTATAAAAGCATGTGTGTGTGTGTGGAGAAAATTGCTAGTTTTAAAATGTAAAGACTGTAGTTGATGATAATGTGTAGAACAATTTCAAATAAGAAAATCGAGATCTACAAGAAGCCTCTATTCGAAATAAAAAAAATAAAAACCAAAAAAATTGTCAGAGTGAATATAAGTGTGTGTTCAAAGTGTATGTGTTTGTGTTTTTTGTTTTGGGCGTGGGTGTCTTACTTTGGTGTTGCCCAATGGGTCACATCTTTCCATAAAGCACTGCTATGCGGCACATTAAAACGTATGCATTTCATATTAAAGTAGAGAATCGTTTTATTTGGACTCGTGGACTCTAGTTGAAATGGCTAGGAACCGCTGACCTAAATCATTTCATTGAATGCTCTTACATTTAAATGTTCCGTAGGTGAACTCTAGGGAGTTATACTGGGGTGATTATAAACAGAGAGATATAGATCACAGGCATTCTATACTCATGTAAGCTTGTGGCGTGTAAGCTTGTGTTTGTTTGTTTTTTTTCCTTTTTTTTTAAATACCAAAATCTGTAGCATATAAACTTATTGTAATATTAATATAATGAGATTTTATTTTGATGTACTTGAATCAAGGGACATTTTCAGAATCATTAAATGTCCTAAAGAGCGCGCTGTTTGGCGGTAAGATACTCAATAAATCTTATTTATCTAGGTCAACTTCACCCGGCTGTCTGTACAGATTCCCCACTAGTTACCAAATCTTTACATCTGGTTTACGACCACCGTATTCCGTAAGATTTGAAAAGATTTGAAATAACTTCAAAATTTGAAATTAAATCTAACAGAGGTGCACTAGTCCCATAGTAATTCCATACTTCAATGTCCCTGATGCAGATGTAAAGGTAACGCAGCAATGCGTGGTACGAGTTTTATTCGCGAAATTATTCCTGAAAGTAAAGTATTTATTAAAAGGAGATTTTTTTTTTACTAAACTAAAAAACACTAAGGGTTACATTTAAATCTCTGCGATAGTACCCTAGTGGGTGTGTTTGGTTGCTGGCCATGTTTTTATATGTGTTCTCTTTGAAGTCACATGAAAACTTAAAAACATCTATTCATCTATTTATGTTCCAGGATATAACCGAGATTACGGCTCAGATCATCTGTACACACAAATATCGTTACGAAGTTGCACATCTTTCTTATTGTACATGTTAGAAAAAGACAACTCTCTTCTGCTACTCTTCTACTTGTCTGAAGAAAGATGTGTACCGCCTCAACCCCACTTTCTCCATGAAAGAGCAAAACAACGTAATATTTCACCTGTAATGACCAGGAACACAAGACAGCCACTAGAGGGCTCTCCCAGTAGAAAGATTAAAATGTACCCCATCTTTCTTTTTAGTTCGGAAAAACAAAACTATATTTCAACAAGTTTTTTTCTCTTAACTAAATAAATTGCTGGTCTAAAGCAGCGTTTCTCTAACTCTCAAATTCTCTAACTCTGGGACGCTAATTTCTGTCAAAGGTGGGGGAGGATGTTAATTTTTCAAAGGCTAACAAAAAAAAACAACAACTGAATTTTCATTGTTTGAATATTAAGCAAATAAAATAATATTATTACTAATGTCTTACAAAATAAAAATATCTAAAGTGATACGTCGTTAATCTTGAAATAATATTTTAAAATGTCTGTAGCTTTTGGAGCTGCTACAGCGACACTCTCGACTTAAAACGTTTTAAATAAGACATTTTCAAAACGTCTTCGCTAACGAGATTCTTCTCGAGTTTGTTGTGTCGGAATGGTTCAAATTCTCCTGACTGGTTTATATGGTTATGTTAACGACTTTTAAGTGACCAAAAAACAGTTTCATGGCATGACGTATTACTACATTGGAGATGTCTTACATTGATCAAAAACATACCAACGCTATATTTACCTGGAATTTCCCTTACACTATTATGTTGGCCAATGCTCTTTTTCTTTATTAGACCTAATTTTACCAGTGATTTTTGCTGCCTCCGAAAGGGGAAAAGACGCTATTAGTTTTGTGTGGAATGTCTGTCCGTCTGTCCATCTTTCCATCCGTCCCGTTTAGATCTCGTAAACTAGAAAAGGCAGTGAAAATCAGACATCATAATATTTTAAACCATTCAAAGTGCTGGTGCAACTGCTACTTTTTCCTTTTCTGAAACCGAAAAATTTTATTTTTAAATCACTTACAAAAGCATATTTTCATTTAAGAAAACACACCACTTTTTCAACTATTCACTATTAATAGTAACAAACACCTGAAGCTCTTTTGTAGGGGAGATAATAATTTACCACATTTTTAACACATTTACGCAAACAAACTGTCTAAGATTTTTTGTCAAAAAATTATTTTTTTATTACGTTTGTATTGCTATACCAACTACTACATTTACACAAACATTTTTTTTCTTTTTTTTAAAGAGCAAAAATCTATTTAGTTTGCATGTAAGTTGGACATAATTTAAAACAAGAATTGATAAGTAGTTTTTCATATTATCGCGTGAACAGCATTGCGTTCATCACTAGACCACAACAATACAACACTATATAAGGAATTTTTGTTTTCTTCTGTCATTTTGTCTGATAGAATTTCGATCTGGTGTTCTTTCTGAAAATATTGAAACCGGCCTTTTTACCTGCCTGGGTGGACCACTTCGGGGGCCGATTTTGAGTTTGTGTCGCCACACAAACTTTCTTTGTAACCTTCTTTTTTATTAGCCTAGCTAAAACAAAAAAAAGAAGACAAAAATACACCTACTTAACACAACTGTCATCTCAACAGAAATTATGCATGCAAAGTCATCTGCCATAAAAACGAAACTAGCTTTAATAAACACTCACTTCGTAAATTAAGATTCTAAACAAAATTTAACACAAATACAACCACCAACCAACTTTACTTTTTTATACCAGTTACGGCCAGACTTAGACGCGTCTGAAAAAATCCCACAGTTTAAATCCCTGAGGATTGCAAAACATCTCGTGCGGTATGCGCTTTGATCTGTCATCTCAATAGTCTGGGTTTGAAACCTACCCCCCCCCTCTGCTTTCCAGATGTAGGTGTGGGGCAATGTGTAATGGTTACTAATACTGAAGGAACATCTGAAGCATGTTAAACTAATTCAAACCAAATCAATCAAACTCTAATTTCAATGATATATATATAATATTTAGATGAAGACGGAATATAACAATGTCCACGTCCCCCTTTACGACTTAACTCCCTCGAGTATTTGACCTACCTCCCTTCAACATGTGAGTATAACAGTTCCCATCACAACAGTTCCCACCACAAATGTTCCCCCCCCCAACAGTCCCCACCCCAACATTGGTGGTCCAAGAAGTAGGAACACGAAGACACAAACAGTTCTCATGTCTATTCCACTAACGATCGACCCCTGAGACCAAGTCGAGATCCCGAAATGAGACACTCCTTTTGTCACTATGTGGTCAACCTTTGGCTGAGTGGAAGCACTCATTCTAGACTTAGTTGTCCTCTCTAGATCATCTCTTCTCCACCCTCCACCCACCCCCTTTCTCCCCAGACAAATTTCCTTGAACACTCCCGCCTCTTACCATCAAGAATGGCTCTCTCCCAGAACTCTTGCCACCACACTATGATGGATGGCCTATATGTTTGAGACGTTATTGGATGTGCTTTTAGAGGTAGCAATCAGCTTGGGTAGAGAGTTATCTGACCTTACATGTAGATGGTTATTCTAAAGATACTTACAAGATGTTTTCAAATTATACGAGGCTAAAAAAGAAAATACAATTATCACTGTTGATGGTTTTAGTCTTTGAAGGCGGGGGGGGGGGGGGGGGGTAACGTCAACTCATTTTAAAACTTTTTTTTTTTTTGCTATGGTACATTTTTTTCCAATTAAAGATTCAATTAGGGAAACTTGTTTTTATTTGGGTACAGTGGGGCATGAGACAGAATAAAGGGGAAGTAATAATTAATTAATCTGTATGTATTATTGTTTATTGGGCTGTCAGAGAAAAGAGAGAGAGAGAGAAAAAATATAAATGCAATGATAAATAGACAACAAGATAAATAGAGAGATATAAAAATTCAGAAGGCAGAAGAAACTACAAAGCAAGAGAGATGGGAAGGAATGAACGAACATTGACACTACACAAGGTCAGCTATTCGAAGAACTACTGGTATGGTCACTGTCTCGCCATCTGCTTTGCCTCTAGGGTCCTATCCTATAACCTAGTGTTTTATTCCACTCTCTATCTAAAGAGCTATAAAAAGAAACAAACATTACAGTATCTCCAGACAAGTCTACACTGCTGGTGTCTCGCGTATAACATCCAAAACTATACATAGCTTTCAAAAGTTGAAAAAAGCTAATTAAATTAGAAATATACTGATGTAATAATAAGCACACTTTTTAAGCTATTCATTTTAAGACTTGCGTTAAATAAAGCAGAAGAAAGGTCATCTGTTGTTTTAAGGTCAACGGGGTCAAGTGGCACGACCGAGCGTCTTTACTTGACCAACCAATCACTAATGTCCGGTAGCTATTAGAATTGAGTGAACATCCTACGAATTCAGAATTTTAAATTCCTGTCATCGTTGAGATTCAAACTCCCTACTCCTCAGCCAGAAAATAAGGGCGCTTTAACACTCAGATACTACACCCCGCTGTTCAACTCAGATACTACACTCCGCTGTTTAACTCAGATACTACACCCTGCTGTTCAACTCAGATACTACACCCCGCTGTTCACTCAGATACTACACTCCGCTGTTTAACTCAGATACTACACCCTGCTGTTCAACTCAGATACTACACCCCGCTGTTCACTCAGATACTACACCCCGCTGTTCAACTCAGATACTACACACCGCTGTTCAACTCAGATACTACACCCCGCTGTTCAACTCAGATACTACACCCTGCTGTTCAACTCAGATACTACACCCCTCTGTTCAACTCAGATACT
Source organism: Biomphalaria sudanica (assembly GCA_036873155.1). Classification (NCBI taxonomy): domain Eukaryota; kingdom Metazoa; phylum Mollusca; class Gastropoda; family Planorbidae; genus Biomphalaria; species Biomphalaria sudanica. The sequence goes on along the minus strand of JAZGLO010000617.1, from coordinate 17,850 downwards.
ACACCCTGCTGTTCAACTCAGATACTACACCCCTCTGTTCATGATGCTACACCCCGCTATTCAACTCAGATGCTTCACCCCGCTCGCTGTTCAACTCAGATACTACACCCCGCTGTTCAACTCAGATGCTACACCCTGCTGTTCAACAGGATACAGATTAAGGAAAAAGAAAGGCTAGATAAAATGACATTAAACTTTCTTGTGTTACAGAAGTTATTGAGCGTGATTGAAATATGTTTACACCCTTTGCCCCAACTCAGAACAGAGAGACGCTAACTCATTGCTCAGAACAGAGAGACGCTAACTCATTGCTCAGAACAGACAGACGCTAACTCGTTGCTCAGAACAGAGAGACGCTAACTCATTGCTCAGAACAGAGACGCTAACTCACGCTAGGCTATCTTATTAAAAACCCAATGTTTGTTTAAATCGGTCGTCATAATAACAACCATAAAGCTTATTTAGATCGTTGTTATGCTTATCAAAATGTAGACTCTGGTCTTTTGGTACACGTCACTCTGGTCACTGGCTAGTACACTCGGACACAAAAACACACTGGTCAGTCTGATCCACTTAACAAGATTACTTTTTTAGTTCTCTAAGAACTCCCTCGCAAAGCCTTTTCAACTCAACAGTTTTTACTACAAAGCTTATATCAACTCTAACTCACTCTGTCTATCTCTGTCTGCCTAGTAAAAAGTTTGTACACGTTATTTCTCCAAACCCTTTCTCGGTTCAAGTTGAAATTGGGCACAATTATTCATTGGCATAGAGAATATATGAATCAATAAAAAAAAAAAGTTAATCAATTGATTACTGGTAATTTGTTTGGCATACATAGAGTAAGGATAATCCCGAATATCCCACCGGCCGCCATTCATGTTGCTACTATGTGCCACTTCAACTTAAGAACGACCCGGAAAGTGAATTGTTTAAGGAAGAAGAATAGGATATGTACTGAGGCCAGCTATCCATTCATAAATCCCCCAATGGTTTGCAAGTACTCAGTTCATAAAGGTTAACTTTTTCTAAGCATTTCTTTTTAATAGAGATAGAATCTAACACAATAACATGTAAACATTTCCTAGTCTAGCGCTAGTCTAACTAGTACAAGTATTACAGAAATACGATTTATACTGTTTTGATGGTATGTTAAATGGTGGGAAGATTTCGCCCATCTTAAGGGACATTACTTGAAATTGTGTTTTTGGGGCACATTATTTCCTAGTCAGGAATAAAACCAGACCTAAACAAGATGAGATCCATAAAAAATCTAAAAACATCGGTTCGGAGATTTTGTGGAATGATACAATATCAGTCAAGATTCATCCCAGGTCTTTCAGCAGACCTACAGCTAATAACAATCAAACACTATATTACAAAAACTAATATTTTATATTCATGAGCACCAGATTTAATTTTTTGATTATGAATTCAATACATAAATTAGATAATTTTTCATATTTATTTTCAATATATCAAAACTGTACACAATAGTTTAAGGTACTCTTCTGGCTTTGCGACTTTTACGTGTCTGATATTATGCTATAGTGAATGTTAACAATAGTGCCATTGGCGCTTTGGAGAGAGGAGAGCACCGTTCAATCGCTGTCCTGTCTCTCATTATTACAAGATTATATCTCTCATTAACTTAGTACTTTTCCATTGTAAAAAAAAAAGTAATGAATTACGACTAATTGATTAACTAATTAGTTGATTTTTTTTGATCGATTGATGTATTGTGTTCGACAATGAATGATTGTGGTCGACAATGAATGATTGTGGTCGACAATGAATGATTGTGGTCGACAATGAATGATTGAGCACTATTTGAACTTGATCCAAATTAAGGGGAGTTGAAAAAAACGAGTCAAAGATTGTGACCAAACTGAACGCGTGAGTCGAGTGAGTTGATACAAATGAGTCTAAAATGGTATTCATATAAATCTGTATCAAAACTACTTCAAGTGAAGTATACATGAGATATATTTAGTTTATCTGAAGAGTGTTCAGCCAAGAAAAGACGTCCTCGGAATATTAGGGTCAGCTGATTGCAGGCCATCGAGAAAAGATAAGTTTTCTTGCACACAATTAAGCTGAAAAAGAACCACAATAACTAGCGGTCCAAGGGTCAGGCGTTTTGTATTACAATGTTTTGCGAATATGTACATTTTATTCCTTGCAACAGTTTCAATCTCAACTCGCTTTCCAAAAATGGCCTTTATTCGGTCATTATGGCCGTTTACGATGACCGCCATGCAATCAACAAGTCGGCAACACGAATATCTTCAACCAGGCTATGATCACAAAAGGCGCCAAGAATAACCCAGAACGGAAATTGATTTGGAGTCATGTTGCTCACGAGTGGGTGCACTTGACTCTATACCACGAGGTGGCCGTTGTAAATTAGAAGATGCTGTGAACTATGTTACATTGTAGGTATCCTTTGGAGCAAACAGTGTGGCATGGTTATACAAACAAGTTAAATTTTAAATAAAATGTTTACCTTTTAGAGGAGAAAGTATACATTTGTGTGTATAAGTAGGTAAAGTTCCCGTTGGTCTATATGGCAGATGATGTAAAGGTCATCTCTTTATGTGGTTAACGAGCAGGGTGTCATGTGGCCAGCACAACGACCAGCCGCCTTAACGTTTTCTCAACTCATGTCAGGTACCCATTGGAGCTGGGTGGACTCAGGTACCCATTAGAGCTGGGTGGACTCAGGTACCCATTAGAGCTGGGTGGATTCAGGTACCCATTAGAGCTGGATGTAGTCTGAGGCGCCTGAAGATGCCGAAAATTAAAAATCCCAGTCTTCACCAAAATTCGAACCCAGCCCCCCGGTTTGGAAGCCAAGCGCTTTACCTCTCAGCCACCGCGCCTCCATTTAGTGTGTATACAAGTTAAATATATGGCCGATTTTAAATTCGTTTTTGTAACATTGCTTTTTATGGTATTTTTGACTATTGTATTTTTAAAGATAACATTCACCTATTAAACCACTATTACATAAGATCTGAACGAAGTGGTCGTCTCCTTTCCATTAGAACTAAAGCAAAAAGATTTTAAAACTCCTTCATCCCACTGTCGGTCAGAGTGTTACAAGATCATCTGACATCATCGAGAAGTACATAGAAGTCTAACTCATAAAGCGCTGGTTGTGAGTGTGTATGTTTCGTGTGTGAATGTTGTTCGTATTTGCATCTATAATGCTGTTGTTACAATAGTTACGCTGAGGTTGTCAATTGTAGTCAAACTGAATTTCCATTTAATTGGTGAGAACAAATCAACATTCAAGTGTTCACATCTTTAACTTTTCCAAGAACGAGAATAAACTCAAATAGAACTAAGAATCAATAAATCCGACATATAAGTGTGTGTGTGTGTGTATTTGTGATAAGTGTGTGTGTCCTTTAGTCGCGACATATAAAGTCTCAGTATGTCAAATTAAAAGTATTATTTCAAAATAAACAAACATATTGAATAGCAGTAAACAGATCCACTGCGTAATCATTTTAACTGAATTTTATCTGAGTTCTGTAGTTCAAGGATTTATGATTTCTTTCTTTCATGTCTTTAATGTGCTTTGTAACAGGAGCAATAACTACAATCCTCAAGACATATACATTCAAATTTATAAGAAATATATAAGTTAAATATATAAATATAAGATATATTTTAAAATAGCTATTGATTTTACGTTATTAGATTTCTTGTGCTTCAGATACAAGTTTATAGAAACATTAGTTCTAACATTTTACAGGTTGAAAATTTCTGACGACCTGCAGGAATCGAACTCGGGATCATTGTGGTGACTGACATTTTGTAGCGCATTCGAAGTAGGAAAAAAAAGCTTAGACTAGCCCAAACCATAAGATCCACAGCAATGTCTCGCCTGACTACAGAGTTTCTAACAGATGTCAGTATTGATTCCATTTAGAGTAAGACAGACAGTTGTCTTCATAGCTTAATTCTATGCCACATTGAGTGACAGCTCAAAGCTGTCAGGTTCTACAGTTTGCGCTTCGGACTGTAGGCAAAATGTCACAAGATCGAACCATAGCCACTGTCATCCATTGCAGTTCTCATTTTTAAACCAGTGAAACAAATAAAGCTCTTTGAAGACGCCAGTGTGTCAGATGATCTCAACAGTTCTCAGTTATAATGTTATTTTGATTCCTGCATACATTCTTATCCGTCGAGTATTCTTTGTGAAGCAACCTTTCATCTGCTGCTAGACCTATTAATGCACTCTTGCAGTCGACATTGCCTTGATTGGTCTGCTGGTCGTTAGTAAACACGAGCTCCCCGTTCTCCCACAGTCACCTTAATCGTTCTGACCTAAATTGTGAATACTTCCAATGTCAAAGGTCAGAGTATTTCTGAACCATTCAATTAGCCACCCGACACAACCCCCAAAAAATACATATTTTTTACTAGAGATAGATTATAGATCTCTATATGACTCTCATAAATGTCTTCCTGATTGGTTTCTGTTGCGTCATAAGATGAGTTTGTAATCTAAACGAGAATAAATGTAACTTTGCAATGTTCTTTTGTACACACATGTACAGAATTATGTGGGTTTTTTTTTATAATCAATGAATGAAATTAAGTTTTTCTGAAAAAGCATTTTTCATGTAAAAAAAAAGAATTTTTTTTATTAATTTGTCTTTTGTCTTTATTTATAGCTACATCATAGGATGTTCCTCAGTGGTCACTGATGATGGGACTACGATGAATTTTGTTCCTCTATAACGAAACTCGACCCTGGCAGTGCCAGAAAATGAATACTCGTTCGTTTCTAACGCCATAACTATAATTGATATTAAGAAATAAGATAAGCTTTTTTTATTAGTTCAAACAAAGATAAATTAAGTTGACTACAATTGTTTACCTTATCATGCTATAACACTACTATAACACTATTATAACAATGCCAATATAGACACACACAATCAACATACAGAATATGATGAAACATACATTAACAGCTGAGAATATAGTTTATTATTCCTTAGAATTGAAATAAAAGTTGCTCATTAGTCTCAAGAGATGAAGTAACACGAAACGTCTAGAACATAAACTCTGAAGGAAACGAAAAGACCTTTGGATAGTGAGGATCCTATGGGTAACACAAGTATTACAAGCTGATAATCGTATTCTCGCCAGGTATCATAAGTAACCATTGGCTCGCTTCAAGTTGGACACCCCTTTAGGTCGGAATCAGTTCAATGGGATGTCAGTACCCGTTTCAGAGCTTGCAATCTATAGGGCATATGATGTAAAGGTCACATGTTTCTCTGGTCTACGGTTAACGAGCGTGTCATGTGACCAGCACATGACTAACTAATGTCAGTTACTCTTTAAAGTTGGGTGGACTCAGAGGCGCTGAAATATCAAGAAATTAAAAGTCCCAGTCTTTACCAGTACTCGCACCCCGAGACCACCAGTTCGGAAGCCAAGTGTTTTACCCCTCAGCCACCTTGTTTCTATGGTCAACGGTTAACTAGTGCTCATTTGGCCAGCATAACGAACTACCGCCATTACGTGTCCTATGTATGTCACGTACACTCATGAGAGTCCTAACAATTCTGAAGATCAAAACCCCAACCTTTTCCGGGATTCCTTCTTGAGATTCCTCAGCCGCCGAGCAGAATTAAGGACGTAATTACGTAGATATTTAATGAGTCATCTGGTCTTTTGACGGCTGTTTGAGTTTGTGGTGAACACGTGAGGAGAAGAAAGAAAAATAGGTTAAGTTCTCATGGAGTAAAAAAGTAACATTTAGGGGGAAAAAATCAATGTGTTGAAACAAGGTGGCGACTGTCTATGACATATATCCCTTTCTTCAAGTAAACAAAAAGCGTCTATATTTAACTACGAACTTATAACACTGTACTATGTGAGACAATAACAATAACCAGGACTTGAACTTCATTAGTGACCACTAGGGACAGACGTGTCAGACTTCGGTCAGGGATAAGCCTAAAGTTGCTCTTTTCACTATATTAAGATGAATAATTTATAACCTGTGGAGGTGTATGCTTCTAGATCTATATATGGTTCTTCATTTTCAAAAGCATTTTCCTAAAGTGTGAATTATTGAGTCGGGGGTATTGTCTAGACTGGTAACACTCAGAGAGAGGTTTGTCTCGAAACATTCCAAAAATATACTTACAATTTGCAATTTCTCTTGCTTTACGTCGTATCTGAAAAGGGAAATGTTGCAATTAGTTTTCTGTCAGTCCATCCGTCTGTCACGTTGAGATTTCACAAACTGAAAAATCTGATTTTCAACATTTTTTTGTAGCTTTCTTAAATAAATGTAATGTTAGACACTTAGTTTAGTTTAGGAACGCAATAAAGTAGACTGACTGTAAACACATACTTTATAGTGACAACATAGATATTAGGTTAGAGATTACTGTAGACCATGGTTCAACCCCCTCCCCCCGAAATAATTTCCCCCATCACAGGGGGGAGGGGTCGGAATTCAGTAATTGATTTTTTTGCTTTCATTTTGTTTATTTTGGGTGACATTTTAATACTATACCATCACTTGCCCCAGCGCAGCCAAGGGTTTTTGAGTTTAAAATCCCTACCAGGGGGTTTGAGTTATCAGGAGGTTTTGAGTTTAAAACCCCTACCTGGGGATTTTGAGTTTAAAACCCATATCAGGGAGTTTTGAGTTTAAAACCCCCTACCAGGGATTTTTGCAGTTAAATCCCTCTCTTCTAAATACAAAAACAAAAAAAAAGCAAACGACAATCCCCAAATTCCAAGAGCACAGTTAAGGAAGATTTTGATTTTACAACCCCCCCCTATTCAATATAAAAAAAAGCAAATGAGCGTTTTGAGTTTAACACCCCCCCCCCCTTATCAGTAGGGTTTGAAGCTAAAAAAATACCTCGTCAATGAAAAAAAAAGAAAATTACTAACTCAAAATGTTATGAGCGTAGGTAAATGGGTTTCGACTCAGTTTTGAGTTTAAACTCCCATTCAGCGGGGTTTGAAGCTAAAAATACTTCTTCAATATGAAAAAAAAATTAAATTATGCACTTAAAATGTTATGAGCGTAGCTAAATGGGTTTTGACTCAATTTTGAGTTTAAACCCCTTTCAGCGGGTTTTTAAGGTAAAAAAATACCTATTTAAAATTAAAAACAAAGCAAATTATACACTCAAAATTCTATGAGTGTAGTCAAAGGGGTTTTGAGTTTAAACTCCCCTTTCAGCGGGTTTCATGCTTAAAAAATACCTCCATAATTTAAAAAGCAAATTACACACCAAAATTATTTGAGCGAAGCCAAGCCTATTGGGGGTTTTGAGTTTAAACCCCTCTCCTACAGATGGCTTTTTTTTAAAGTTTAAAACCCCTCCAGATGGTTTTGAGTTTAAAATCCCCCTACAGAGCGTTTCGAGGTGGAAATCCTCTATCTTCAGTATGATTCTAAAGCAAACTACAGTTACCAAAATCTATGACCGTAGTTAAATGGGGTTTTGAATTTATAAAAAAACAACTCCAGAGATTTTTTTGTTTAAAATCCACAACAGATGATTTTGACAATAAAACTTCCCTTTTCGATATAAAATCTAAAGCAAACTGCAGTCACCTAATTCTAAAAGCGTATTCAAGAGAGGTTACACATTTCTACCAGTGGCGGGGCTCCATTAATAAAGTACATTGAATAGTTTACTGCCGAAATTGAAAAACACTTAATGGGGCTCAACAAAGATGGCTAAGACAGATTTTAGAAGTCAGTTATAGAGATCGGGTCTAAATCAAGGAAATCCTATGCCGAATTGGGAGTCGACACCTTAGTAGGATTGTGACAGAGCGTCAATGGGGTTTGCGGGACATGTTTTCCGACAAAATGAATTATGCTGTAGACTTTTAGTTCAGTTATTGGTAGGCTCTTCAAGGCATAAATCGTTTAGTGACTGATTTGAAAGTGTTCTAGAAGTTTGTTGTTATATTCGTGTTTGTTACTATTAATAGTGAATAGTTGTAAAAATGGTGTATTTTTACGAAAAAACTGCTTGCATAGTTTATTTTATAAATTATTTTTTTTTGCTTTTAGAAAAGAGACGTTTTGAAAGGTCTAAAAAAAATCATGATGTTACATTTTCACTCTCTTTTCGAATTTATGAGATCTAAACGGGACGGACGTACAGACCACAGAGAACTAATAGCGCCTATTCCTCTATCCGGAGCCGCTAAAATACATGAATTGGAAATAACTTGAATGTTGGAATGAAAAGAAAATGTAATAAGTTAATTGAATTATGTCCCTCTAATTCAGATCATTAAAGTGATTATCAGGGATTTCTTCCATGTCAAGTGACAAAGTGAAGCCTGCAGTCGTTAATATCACGTTCGTCGCGTGCAGTCTATTTGTTGTGAGCAGGAAGAAGCTTAGGACAATTGGTCAATTGTTAATATAATTCTTAAAGTGGAGAGACAGATTTAGGGCTTGTAGTATAAAATTCTTATAAACCTTTTATACAGCTTCATCTTAAACATATTAAACCCATATCTCTTTTAGACAAGCTGTAATGAAGTTAAAAACGTAGTCTATACTTTTTAAAACAACTTGGTTACTTTTATTCAATCAAAATGAAGTTTGTCATAGAATAAAGTATCAACTATCAATTCTCAGTATAACAGATTCGTTTGTACACATAATGTACCATTTATATTTATATTATATATATTTATATTCTCAAAATCTACTTTAAAACAAAATTGTAGGCCTACAAGAAACGTTGCAAGAATATTTTCTTTTATTGAATAGTGTTAGTCTGTTGCGATTAAAAGTATCATTTACGATTCTCCACTGTTTGCCGTGTTTTTTAAGTGAGGTGAAAATAAATACATTCAATCGACTCTAGGTAGTTCATGGTTTTGTCTGTATAGGATGTGGCAAAATATGAAAGGCACATGTGGCTCTCTGTAGCCAAGTAAAAACCTACACAGTTCTTTAATCCTTAGTATTTATTGACAAGACAATTGCAAGACGAGTCACGATCCGGCAATATTTTTTGCAATATAAATGAGTGAATATTGCGTTATTTGTTCTAAGGGGAAATGTCACGTAATGTATGCGTCAAGGTTTCATGGTTTAAATAAATCAGTTATTTCTAGAAAATAAATTGGAAAAGAAACCAATTATAGTGGAATTACGCTTCAAGGTCTAGTTGTCTGCATACATTTGCTGTTTACGATTACTTAGTTTCAATCAAAGACGATAACCTGCTCATAATAGACATTGAAATAGATTCTGAGTTAGTTCGAGCAATGGGAGAGACAAAGATTAGGAAGGGTATATAAACAAGGGAAGACAACAAGCAGGGTCGTTGAGTCATTCAAATAAGACTATTATGCCTTCTTTCAAGAATCTTCTAGTAAAATCAAATTACATTGTGTATTTGGTAGTGCGTGTTCAAAATGTTCGTGATCCCAATTTGAGGAATAAAAGTGATGTATTTCATAACGAGGATTCCTGTTCTGTTTCTTTACCTAAATACGTATCTCCGACAATACAATGGAGATTGGATATGTACATAGCTCCACAATATAAGAAACTGATATACCATGCGTATATCTTGGATGACCTGTGTAAATTTGGATCTTAATGGAGTATTTAAATTGATCAACAGCCTTGTGAAGATACAAAAATACATGGAAAAAAAAACAACAAGCTTTATGTTTCTGTTGCTGAACGCCCTGTGTTCATCGTTGCCCAATAACAAAGATGTCAACAAACATCCCAAGGGCTGTCCAAGTTTCTGAGATAAAACACATAAAACAGTCTGACGTCTTTCCCAAAGTACACCGGTGCTCTAATGCAAGCGTGAGTGTGTAAGCGTGCACGCGCAAGTGTTATATATGGGTGGTGCTTAAGAATGTATCTTGTTCTCTATCAGAGTTCACACCTTAGTACTATCAATAGCAAGACTTATCGTGCTACGTCAAACGATTGGGTAACAACTCTCTATTCAAGATATAGCACTGGTGTTATGGGGTTATTATGTAGCAGGAATTCTAGATTTCACTCAAGTGACATAACGTTGAAGTATATAGTCAGAGGCGTTATAAACAGTGCACGAGGACTGGACGAGTGTAATATCAGGGCCAGGATGGACGGACGGTGAAAAAAGATTATCTTTATCGCAGGGCCCTCCTATCGCACGGGGCAGGTGACTGTTACCTTTCTAGCCACCCCGTAAGGCCACCAGTAGTATTTAGAGTCTGTGAAACAGTTCTAACAAAACACGAAATTCAGTTTAAAATATTAGAGAATTTAATGACTCAAACTTACATTTGAAAATAAAAGGCACACAGAATACCTCACGATATAATAGGAGTAAAGTACTCCATACTTCAAACATTGCGATCTATAGGGGTAAAGTACTCCATACTTCAAACATTGCGATCTATGGGGGTAAAGTACTCCATACTTCAAACATTGCGATCTATAGGGGTAAAGTACTCCATACTTCAAACATTGCGATCTATGGGGGTAAAGTACTCCATACTTCAAACATTGCGATCTATGGGGGTAAAGTACTCCATACTTCAAACATTGCGATCTATAGGGGTAAAGTACTCCATACTTCAAACATTGCGATCTATAGGGGTAAAGTACTCCATACTTCAAACATTGCGATCTATAGGGGTAAAGTACTCCATACTTCAAACATTGCGATCTATAGGGGTAAAGTACTCCATACTTCAAACATTGCGATCTATGGGAGTAAAGTACTCCATACTTCAAACATTGCGATCTATGGGGGTAAAGTACTCCATACTTCAAACATTGCGATCTATAGGGGTAAAGTACTCCATACTTAAAACATTGCGATCTATAGGGGTAAAGTACTCCATACTTCAAACATTGCGATCTATAGGGGTAAAGTACTCCATACTTCAAACATTGCGATCTATAGGTGTAAAGTACTCCATACTTCAAACATTGCGATCTATAGGGGTAAAGTACTCCATACTTCAAACATTGCGATCTATAGGGGTAAAGTACTCCATACTTCAAACATTGCGATCTATAGGTGTAAAGTACTCCATACTTCAAACATTGCGATCTATAGGGGTAAAGTACTCCATACTTCAAACATTGCGATCTATAGGTGTAAAGTACTCCATACTTCAAACATTGCGATCTATAGGGGTAAAGTACTCCATACTTCAAACATTGCGATCTATAGGGGTAAAGTACTCCATACTTCAAACATTGCGATCTATAGGGGTAAAGTACTCCATACTTCAAACATTGCGATCTATAGGGGTAAAGTACTCCATACTTCAAACATTGCGATCTATGGGAGTAAAGTACTCCATACTTCAAACATTGCGATCTATGGGGGTAAAGTACTCCATACTTCAAACATTGCGATCTATGGGGGTAAAGTACTCCATACTTCAAACATTGCGATCTATAGGGGTAAAGTACTCCATACTTCAAACATTGCGATCTATGGGAGTAAAGTACTCCATACTTCAAACATTGCGATCTATAGGGGTAAAGTACTCCATACTTCAAACATTGCGATCTATGGGAGTAAAGTACTCCATACTTCAAACATTGCGATCTATGGGGGTAAAGTACTCCATACTTCAAACATTGCGATCTATGGGGGTAAAGTACTCCATACTTCAAACATTGCGATCTATAGGGGTAAAGTACTCCATACTTCAAACATTGCGATCTATGGGGGTAAAGTACTCCATACTTCAAACATTGCGATCTATGGGGGTAAAGTACTCCATACTTCAAACATTGCGATCTATGGGGGTAAAGTACTCCATACTTCAAACATTGCGATCTATGGGGGTAAAGTACTCCATACTTCAAACATTGCGATCTATGGGGGTAAAGTACTCCATACTTCAAACATTGCGATCTATGGGGGTAAAGTACTCCATACTTCAAACATTGCGATCTATGGGGGTAAAGTACTCCATTTCAAACATTGCGATCTATGGGGGTAAAGTACTCCATACTTCAAACATTGCGATCTATAGGGGTAAAGTACTCCATACTTCAAACATTGCGATCTATGGGGGTAAAGTACTCCATACCTCAAACATTGCGATCTATGGGGGTAAAGTACTCCATACTTCAAACATTGCGATCTATGGGGGTAAAGTACTCCATACTTCAAACATTGCGATCTATGGGGGTAAAGTACTCCATTTCAAACATTGCGATCTATAGAGGTAAAGTACTCCATACTTCAAACATTGCGATCTATGGGGGTAAAGTACTCCATACTTCAAACATTGCGATCTATGGGGGTAAAGTACTCCATACTTCAAACATTGCGATCTATAGGGGTAAAGTACTCCATACTTCAAACATTGCGATCTATGGGGGTAAAGTACTCCATACTTCAAACATTGCGATCTATAGGGGTAAAGTACTCCATACTTCAAACATTGCGATCTATGGGGGTAAAGTACTCCATACCTCAAACATTGCGATCTATGGGGGTAAAGTACTCCATACTTCAAACATTGCGATCTATGGGGGTAAAGTACTCCATACTTCAAACATTGCGATCTATGGGGGTAAAGTACTCCATTTCAAACATTGCGATCTATAGGGGTAAAGTACTCCATACTTCAAACATTGCGATCTATGGGGGTAAAGTACTCCATACTTCAAACATTGCGATCTATAGGGGTAAAGTACTCCATACTTCAAACATTGCGATCTATAGGGGTAAAGTACTCCATACTTCAAACATTGCGATCTATAGGGGTAAAGTACTCCATACTTCAAACATTGCGATCTATGGGGGTAAAGTACTCCATACTTCTAACATTGCGATCTATGGGGGTAAAGTACTCCATACCTCAAACATTGCGATCTATGGGGGTAAAGTACTCCATACTTCAAACATTGCGATCTATGGGGGTAAAGTACTCCATACTTCAAACATTGCGATCTATGGGGGTAAAGTACTCCATACTTCAAACATTGCGATCTATGGGGGTAAAGTACTCCATTTCAAACATTGCGATCTATAGGGGTAAAGTACTCCATACTTCAAACATTGCGATCTATGGGGGTAAAGTACTCCATACTTCAAACATTGCGATCTATGGGGGTAAAGTACTCCATACTTCAAACATTGCGATCTATGGGGGTAAAGTACTCCATACTTCAAACATTGCGATCTATGGGGGTAAAGTACTCCATACTTCAAACATTGCGATCTATAGTGGTAAAGTACTCCATACTTCAAACATTGCGATCTATAGGGGTAAAGTACTCCATACTTCAAACATTGCGATCTATGGGGGTAAAGTACTCCATACTTCAAACATTGCGATCTATGGGGGTAAAGTACTCCATACCTCAAACATTGCGATCTATGGGGGTAAAGTACTCCATACTTCAAACATTGCGATCTATGGGGGTAAAGTACTCCATACTTCAAACATTGCGATCTATGGGGGTAAAGTACTCCATTTCAAACATTGCGATCTATAGGGGTAAAGTACTCCATACTTCAAACATTGCGATCTATGGGGGTAAAGTACTCCATACTTCAAACATTGCGATCTATAGGGGTAAAGTACTCCATACTTCAAACATTGCGATCTATAGGGGTAAAGTACTCCATACTTCAAACATTGCGATCTATAGGGGTAAAGTACTCCATACTTCAAACATTGCGATCTATGGGGGTAAAGTACTCCATACTTCTAACATTGCGATCTATGGGGGTAAAGTACTCCATACCTCAAACATTGCGATCTATGGGGGTAAAGTACTCCATACTTCAAACATTGCGATCTATGGGGGTAAAGTACTCCATACTTCAAACATTGCGATCTATGGGGGTAAAGTACTCCATACTTCAAACATTGCGATCTATGGGGGTAAAGTACTCCATTTTAAACATTGCGATCTATAGGGGTAAAGTACTCCATACTTCAAACATTGCGATCTATGGGGGTAAAGTACTCCATACTTCAAACATTGCGATCTATGGGGGTAAAGTACTCCATACTTCAAACATTGCGATCTATGGGGGTAAAGTACTCCATACTTCAAACATTGCGATCTATGGGGGTAAAGTACTCCATACTTCAAACATTGCGATCTATGGGGGTAAAGTACTCCATACTTCAAACATTGCGATCTATAGGGGTAAAGTACTCCATACTTCAAACATTGCGATCTATAGGGGTAAAGTACTCCATACTTCAAACATTGCGATCTATGGGGGTAAAGTACTCCATACTTCAAACATTGCGATCTATGGGGGTAAAGTACTCCATACCTCAAACATTGCGATCTATAGGGGTAAAGTACTCCATACTTCAAACATTGCGATCTATGGGGGTAAAGTACTCCATACTTCAAACATTGCGATCTATGGGGGTAAAGTACTCCATACTTCAAACATTGCGATCTATGGGGGTAAAGTACTCCATACTTCAAACATTGCGATCTATGGGGGTAAAGTACTCCATACTTCAAACATTGCGATCTATGGGGGTAAAGTACTCCATACCTCAAACATTGCGATCTATGGGGGTAAAGTACTCCATACTTCAAACATTGCGATCTATGGGGGTAAAGTACTCCATACTTCAAACATTGCGATCTATGGGGGTAAAGTACTCCATACTTCAAACATTGCGATCTATGGGGGTAAAGTACTCCATTTCAAACATTGCGATCTATAGGGGTAAAGTACTCCATACTTCAAACATTGCGATCTATGGGGGTAAAGTACTCCATACTTCAAACATTGCGATCTATGGGGGTAAAGTACTCCATACTTCAAACATTGCGATCTATGGGGGTAAAGTACTCTATTTCAAACATTGAACTCAGACCCTCTGGTTCTGAAGCGAAGATATAAATGACGTAATGCGGGAATGCAAGAATTAAATGACCAAGTGGACGGTGAAAGTATGGATATGAAGCTCAATGACCAAACGCTCTGCCTCCTCTGTGTACCCTCCTGCTATAACTGTTTGCTAGGTCTTTGTTTATCAGGAAACGTTGGCATTGTCTCTGAAAGGGAAAGTGGCCATATTAAAACAGTCTCAGTTGTTTTTTTTTGTGAGTAAAAAGTTTAAAAAACAAAATATAAAAGTAGATAGAACCATATTTCTTGGGTGTTGAGGGTGGAGGTAATAAAAAAAACGCAGAAAACTTGAGTGAGAAAGGCGGAAATATTAAAAGCAAAATGGATCCGAACAAAAGCAGCATAGAGCTTATAAATCACTGGGATTATCAGACGTCTGCATGCTCAAAGTACAACAAAAAGGGGTACACAGCCTTACAAAGGAGGACAATACAAAGACAAATTCAACTTAAAAAACTGAACTTATATTTATTTGAATAAACATAAAGTAAATGTGACTTTATTAGATATCATATTTTTCAGAAGAAAGGACTTTTCGCAGTAGTTCGAGGAGGATGCTATGGCGAAAAAGCATCATAGAACTAAAAAGCCAATTCAACGTAACAAATAATAAAATTAATATTTTTAAAGGCCCGAAAAGGAGTAGGGGGAGAGAATTCACTAGATTTGAGACAGACAAAAGGGGAGACTGTTGAAATGCGAAACATTTTATTGAAACTACAAACAAAGACAAAAATAGGTGGCTCAGTTCAAAATACTATGTGAGCGTCACGACTTCCAGGATCTAATTAGAGAAATGGCCCCATCCAAAACTGATCATAGAGCCAATCAAAAATCATTGTTTTCCAAACTTTTTCTTTAACAGAACACTTCGCACATTTTGAATATCTAATGAAACTCTTTGCTTATTTTCTAATTGAAATTCGTTCACGCTGTGGCCTGCAAGTTAATTATTCTATTAGTTCGTGGAACATCTAATCAGAACTCGCGAAACACTACGGTTCCACGGAACACAGTTTGGGAAACACTGAAATCAATCGATTAAGAACTGAAAATAAAAGTATAGTCAGAGAGTGTAAATAAGACTTTCTATTAAGGTGAAGATCTGGGAAGGGGGAGAGAGAGAGAACTGTTCCTCAACTTAATGGGTGGGTCCCATGCAACGTAAGAGAGACTAGAAGGCCTAGAGGCCAAAGGAATGTGTGTGGGTGTGTTGTCTTTCTATGAGAACAGAATCCTTGTAATCACACCACAGTTCCGTAAGGATCAGTCTTAGTCTTAGTCTTAAATGCAAGCATTTACTTTCGAAGAATTCGACCAATGGCAAAATATAAACAATTTATAGATCAAAGGGAGTAGTCGAGTAATGCTAATGTAGTTTTTAAATGCTTAAATAGATATACCATTGCTATTTTGTTGAATTTCGCCAAGGAGGGATTACTGTATGTGAAAAAAATATTCGGAAACTTAGACAAACAAACATCGGAGGATTTCGTAACGAGGCATAAAAAGGTTAAAGTACAACATAATAAAAATACATTCAGATCTCCTTCTAAAAAAAGAAAGAAAAACGTTGGATCGAATGAAAAAAAATCATCTCTAATTCATAAGCCCTTTCACCACAATCTGGAATTGTATCAAAGGAGAAGATGTTGACTCAGCCCTGAAACGCCTGGAGATGTTTAAGACATTGAAAGTGCATTTTGATTTACCCAAACTTATCAGAGATGAATTTGAAAAGGACAGGACTAAGAAGTTTAAGAGTGATTAGTAGTTAAGAGGTATCCGTTTAAAAATATTGTATATATATATATATATTAAACATTTAAAAAATTAATGGTGTAAGTATACAAATATAGAATGCATGCGATCATTTTTTTCTATAATTACCAAAAAAAAAAATATTTAATTATAAATAGCTCGCAATTTTTTTAAATATCTGATGTATAAAAAGTTAGGAAATAATTATTTATGTATTTTAAAAAGTATATGATAGGTAAAAGCAGGTAAAAGCATTTTCGCTTGTAATGATTTAATATTTTGTTATTGTAATTTATAATTTATTCACATCTATTTTATTTGAGAAATATTTCCTTTCATTGGGGAACATATAGCTATAAAGTTTAATCCCGATATCAATATAAGTTTAACATAAGTTAACATAAGGATACTTATTTAAAAACCTCGTAGCCAGGATTTTTTTTCGGGGGGTATTGAAAGCCAACAAAATGCATATTCTGAGGTATCCTCAGTGCATTATCTTGCTATTAAAAAGTTTTATTTCAAAAACCTAACGTGCTATTCTTACTGACTTAGACCTTCTCGCGCCGTTCGGCACATTTTCCGGCAAGCTGTTTCCGCAACTCTTATTATGCGTAATTCATTTTGTCGGAGAACATGTCCCGCTAAACCTCATGCGATGCTCTGTCACAACCAGTTCGGCATATGATTTCACATTTTATTAATGGAGCCCAAGCCACTGATAGAAATTTGTAACCTCTCTTGACTACGCTCTTGGAATTACATGCCTGTATTTCGCTTTAGATTTTATATCGAAAATGAAAGTTTTATCGTCAAAATCATCTGTTGAGGGGTTTTAAACTAAAAAATGTTTGGAGTTTTTTTGTTTGTTTTTTTTAATTCAAAACCCCATTTAGCTACGATCATAGAATTTGGTGACTGTAGTTTGCTTTAGAATAATATTGAATAGAGATGTTTTCAACTCAAAACGCTCTGTAGGGAAATTTTAAACTCAAAACCATCTGGAGGGGTTTTAAACTTTAAAGAAAAAGCCATATGGAGGAGGGGGATTTAAACTCAAAACCCCTTTGGCTACGCTCATAGATTTTATAGTGTATAATTTGCTTTTTTATTATATTGAATAGGTACATTTTAGCTTTAAAACCCAACTGGAGGTGGCTTTTACTCAAAACCCCTATTG
>JAZGLO010000616.1:0-17322 GCA_036873155.1 Biomphalaria sudanica | reverse complement strand
GATAACTTGGTCGAGTCGAGGGAATGTTCTCATAGACCACTTGTAGAAGAGAATATAAGAGCTCCATGTGTGTAGACCGTACTTACTGTGCAATTCCTGTGCCTTGGCTTAGAGAAACATTGAAGTTGATTGAAATTACTCGATCGAATCTGTACAAGTTCATTGTTCACATAAAATGATTGAGTTTTTATCAAGGATAAGATCTAGTTGAAATCAGCTAGTTCGGTTCAACGTAAAGTTCATCACCTGTCGAAGCAGTGGTTGTTTCAGCGCTGGTTGTCTTACTTGAACTTTGAACTGTAGAAGATAACGTAGTCGGCTCTGAAGTTGTGTCTGGTGTCGCAGAAGTTGTAAGCTCTGCTTCGGTTGCACTTTTTGTGCCATCAACAGATTCGGTTGTTTGCAGCGAAGTTGTGTCAGATGTTACAACTTCTGCCGTTCTCGTCATTGTGGTGTCGAGAAACGTTGATATTTCTGAAGTTGTTGTTTCGGATGTTGAAAATGTTGTATCTTCTGTAGTAGTCGCACTTGTGGTGTCCTCAAGAAATGTGGATGTTTCCAATGATGTTGTGTCAGATGTAGCAAAACTTGTATCGTCTGCTAAAGTCGCATTTGTGATCTCTTCAACAAAAGTGGATGTTTCTAAAGATGTTTCATCCGATGTTTCAAACGTAACATCTCTTGTCGTTTCAACAGCATTATCTTCAACAGTTGTGAGTGTTTCAAAAGAGGCACTGTCTTCTACCAAGGTCGTAGACACGTCTTCCACAAGTGTCGGTGTTGTTTCCTCGAGGTTTTTCTCACTTATCAATGATTCTAGAAATTCTGATGTTTTCAAAGATGTTGTAGTATCAGATGTTGTGTATCTTTCTTTAGTTGTCGTCAATCTTGTCGTTGGTGTCATAAATTTTGTCGTCTGAAATGACGATATCATTTTTGCTGTAGACATTGTCGACTTTCTGTCGACTTCCTCATTCTTTCCGCCAATATTGATCCCGCATACTATTTCCAGAACATCTAATTTGGCATCCTTTAAATGAGTATAGCTGCTTACTTTGATCACATGCTTATCAACAGGAGCAGTCGCCAACTCTTCAAGTAAGGTCTGATTAATTTCACCTACGGCTACCAAATATATTTTCACTCCCGTGGATTTTAGGAGTTTGACCTCGGCGGCGATCTCTTCCCAATTTTTCTTCTTTCGACTGACTACCAACACTGCTATCTTCCGGCTGTCTCTTGCAACTTGTTGAAACTCCGAAACTCTTAACTTCGTCAGCAGGCTAGAAAATCCGACCTGGTTTCCATTTTTCATATTGTTGAGAGCTTCCTGGAACCTCGTGATCTCTACGAGAGATACTGCGTCTCGGACACACGGTTGAGTAAGTGTCCCGATTCTGATATTTGGGGAGATTCGTCTAGCTTCCTCTGAGAAACGCAACACAAGATCGTCTAAGATCAACTTAGAGGAGGAGATTGTGTTTGGATATTCGTAGGCGAATATAATGTTACTGGAGACATTGAGACATTCTGAAATGGTACAAAAAAATGGACATTGAAACTCAGACATTCTTATGTAATGTTAATTCAATCTGGAAGCTATTACGTTATAATTACTTGTGTAAATTAGGCTATATATTAGTTTAGAGCTCAGGATAGTAATGTGATACTTTTGGTAAGGGTAAAAGTCAATGAAATGGTCGTGCTACTGATGTTTAGAGGGCGTGAGTCACATTCTCAGCCTTACTAACTCATTTAAGGTTGCTCTAGTCTTTACTTTTTGTTGTTGGTGTTGTTTTAAAGTAATATAATCATTATACACTCTCGCAATAGGAAGATAGGTGACTGGAAGAGAAAAGTTGTCGAAAACCGGGAGCTCGTAAAGTCACGAAACTGGCAGCGAAGTTTATCGAGCTGCCCACTAAAAAAGCCTCATGGGTTCAATCCAGTTCTATTCACACACAAACGCCTTTTTTTTTTTTCTAAATCTGATCCAAACCGATTATATAAATTTGGAATCTATAATAAGAAATATGTTCTATTTGTTACAAGCTTAAGAACATTCAGAACAGGAAGCATATTCTAATCTATAGTATTATCATTAGTAGTGTTACTAACGGCAATGTGGGTAGGGCTAGACCGAGGTAGATGTGTTTGCAATCAGCTGGCACATGTAGCACAGGTCAGAGTGCTCCTTATATGGAAAAATAGGGCTGTAAATTACTCGTGATATGGTCATGGCATCAGGACTGGCGTTTTCAATAATGCCTTGATGAACCCGAAATAAAGTGTATAAGAGTCAAGCAATTTCATTGCCATGCATGTGACAAATTTAATTCTCTGTTCAAGGCTTATCTTCCTTTAGTTTAGCGCGTTTTTACTATATATTCCAAATAAAAACAAAATTAGTTAACTACGACTAATTGATCAAATGATTTTTTCGATTGATTCACGTTTTTGTTTTAGGGGAAATTGTGCAAAGTTTTAACTTAATCCGATAATGACAAGTGAGAGAAATGACGTGAACAAAATGTGTTCTAGGTAGACCGAGTGACATTGCTTTGTAAAAACATTCAGAAACATTTATATTATTTAGACTCTAGTTGGCATCAGTAATCAGTTAATATGGCGTTTTTTTTTTCTACTGTTTATTTTGTCATATTTCAAGCTCTCTCTATCACAGCTTATGAAAACTAATTCAATAAAGAAATCATTAAAATTAGATTGATTAGGTGTAAGCAACTCTAAAAAAAAAAAGGAAATGACGTCACTATACTCGGCAATGCCCTAGCAGCAGACAGATGGGGTCTATCTCCGTTTTATTATTTTTTATTTGGTCTAGAATTAAAGGGAATTAGGAGAAAAAAGAGTTAAATTACGCAACAGTTGTGGCTTAAATGTGACTATGTGGCTGTTGTAGTTTTCAATGTATATACAAATATAATAGTCTGTAAGTGTATATATGCATGTATGTATGCATGAAGACTGTGTTTGTATGTAAAGTGCACTAAGACTTTAAGAGGGTTAAAAAAACTTTTTTTGTTTTGTTTTGTTTTTTAAGTTAGACAATTACTTGCCACTTACGTTGAAGAGTTTGAGGGGCTTTGGTCTGACACAGCTTGTTGGCTATCTGTGTCGTGATCATGGACAGATTGCTAAATGTCTCAATGTGGAAGACGTAGTCATCGTCAGGATCACTGGAGATGTCCCTCAACTCCTTGACGTCCACTTGCATGCCGACCCCAACAGCGAACATAATGATGCCTCTCTTCTTGGCCTCAGCAGCCTCAGAGGCGGTGTACTCCGGCAGTTGTGACAGCCCGTCAGTTAAAGTTATAATAATTTGTACGGCGTCTTTCCTGGCTTGGCTCGGACCGAAGCCGATGTTCGATACGAATTTAATGGCATCTCCAGTGTTAGTCGAGCCGGTCAAGTATTCAATGTGCTCCGGTTGAAGAGATGCTAGAAGGGACTTTTCGTCAGCGAACGATGACAGGTTGAAATTGGGGTGGGCCTATTTAAAGAAAGAAAAAAAAAACATAGCCATAAGTTTATTACCAATGGGCAAAGAAGACTGGGATGTTAATGAGTCGAGAACTTATTTTTTTTTTTGAATGTTTGTTTTCGTGATATAAAAATGTAAATATTTATTCAAATCTAATTAGTTTTTGGTAAATAAAATTATTTAAATAAAATGAAACCCCTTTGTAAAAGCAAATTACATCTCCTCTAATGTATAATAGCCATTAAGACATTGGAGATTGTCAGGCAAAATTAAACAATGCCAAGGACGCTTCAATATTGCTAAGTAAATAAAAGTAACAAAGAGAAAAGCCACGAGAAAAGCTTAGATTAAAATAGTATTCCTCAACTGTTAAATTTCTAAGAAAATAGAGCCAACTTCGAGGACCATGTCCACCAATGTTTTTGATTTTTGCTATCGACATTATTTTTTTTTTCAATAAAAAATTTGCTAGCTAAATAGAAGAATTGTAAAAAAAAAAAAGACTAATGAGGCTGATGGTCTAAGAAAGAAAGAGTCACATTTGTAAGAAAAGTAACTTTTAAGAATATAAGAACTTACATTATCAGAAAACGTGACAAGACCAATTCTCGTATGTTGTGGAGTGATTGGAAAGGACGATACGAGATCTCTGACGAAAGGGAGAACCTTATCTCTGAACCTGACGCTCCCCACAGACGTTGAGGCGTCTAGCAGGAAGTAGATGTCAGCCGCTTTACCATGACATGTGGAAGGTTTGGCTGTAAAGAAAACAGAATGATTCCAATGATTGTTATTCTATAAGCGAAATTAATGTAAGCATGTGAATTTTAATATTAAATCAATACTTAATAAATAATTTGTTTTTGTAAGGTGTCAGCTAAAGGGAGAGAAGATAGAAATATGGACGGAATAGGCTAAAACTAATGAAAGGTTGAATGGGATGACAACCATTAAGAAAAGTGCTAATGCAAGAAACTAAATCCCCTCATATCAATCTGGTTCTTTAAAACAATCGTCTGTACAGAACAGACACATGAAGCTTCGTAAAATGTAAAATGTGTTACATGTTTCGGATGTTCCTTCAGAGTTGGAGTTTACTTCCTAGTCCAAACCTCCCGCAGGACGACGGGGGAAGGAAGTGGGCAGGGTTTGAACCCGGGACCATCGATAAATCCAAACGTCAGTCCAGCGGGCAAACCGCACGACCAGGCAGCCATCATCGTTAACAAGTCTGCATGTCTATTTATTTGACATTCTCAGAGGTGCTGTCCTGGCTTGGATGTTGTGTATTGTCTAACACTACTTCACTTATTGTACTGCGAGTCCGTAAATATCCTTGGGACACCACAATTAAATACAACACACTTGATAGAACTTCTGAAATACTTCAACTGTTATTTATTTACAGATAGGAAATGATCGTCTGTCTCTCGTCGTTTACTAAGCAGTGTATATTAATATCCATCTTTCTACAAGCCCTAGCCATAGTCTTCTCCTATCATGTTCCCGTTTTCTGCAGCGTCATTCGTCTGTCTGACTACGTCACTACTTTTATCGTCGCTAAAAACAATGCACAATATATTTATTAACAAAACTAACAGAATCTTTAAACTAGGTCACTACAATGCTAGATCCACGCACAAGTAACAATGAAACGTTACTTCTAGATGGTTGCCTGGTCGTGCGTTATGCGCGCTGGGCTGACTTTCTGTCCTCTCGATGGTCCCAGGTTCATAACCTGGCCGCTGCCTTTCCCCGGCGTCCTGCGGGAGGTTTGGGCTAGGATTTAGATTTTCTTCAACTCTGAAGGAACATCCGAAACATGTAAACAATTTTACATTCTGCTAGCTTACACAACACACGCGCCATCTTACTTCTGCAAGCATAGAGGTGAACCAAGTTTGCTTTTTGTTTTATTGTAGTCAATATATTTGGCCTAATAATGAAGACAGAATTGTTAGAAGAAATACTTTTTATTAAAAGTCCTCACCTTGATCATGCTGGAGATTTTCTGGCTTGATTGTTGTAAAATCTGTATAAAATTTAAGTTTTATTAATAATAAGATCTACTCAATCTGATTTTACATATTAGCTACATTATAAATAAGGCTTGAAATATGGTTGGATTTACCAGACACTTGTGTCCACAATGAGGACCAAAAAAAAGAGGACAAAGCTTTAACATTGGAATACAAAACACACTCTGACAATTAAACAAAACAAAGTAGACTAGACAAACAAAGTACACCATATCGAACAGATGATGTAATGATTATCTGTTTCTGTTGGCAACGGTTAAATGGGTGTCATGTGGCTAGCACAACGACTTGTCGCTTTTGCTTTCCCCAACTCATGTGAGGAATACATCAAGATTGGATGTACTTAATGCGTTCCAAAAATCCAGAAATTCTAAATCACAGTCTTTAGAGAAATTCTAAATCAGTCTTTACAGAACTTCTAAATCACAGTCTTTACAGAAATTCTAAATCACAGTCTTTAGAGAAATTCTAAATCACAGTCTTTAGAGAAATTCTAAATCACAGTCTTTACAGAACTTCTAAATCACAGTCTTTATAGAAATTCTAAATCACAGTCTTTATAGAAATTCTAAATCACAGTCTTTACAGAACTTCTAAATCACAGTCTATAGAGAAATTCTAAATCACAGTCTTTACAGAAATTCTTAATCACAGTCTTTACAGAACTTCGAACCCGAGACTCTCAGCCACCAATCCAACAGACTTCCAAATAGTTGATAATATAGTTGATGCAATATGTCAGTAAATTAAAGATTCTCACATTTACGTTTTCGATGGAGTTTATTATTTGCGTAAACTAATGTGTGGGACTCTAGGCAAATTTTCTTTAGAACATAATTGTGAGAAAAATACTTTTTGGTAAGTTTTTAACAGTCTATGTCTCTTAGTTGTCCACTATGGGTTGATTAGTTTAAAGGCTCTTTTAACTATAGCATTAGAGGCCCGAGGCCGAGAACGTAAATGAAAGAATCGCGTCAGTAAAGGCGCTGAATAACATATTTTTTCTAAACAGCACCAGATAGATCTTGACAACAATCTGCTCAGGAAGAAGGTTGTCAAGGAGTGAGCTCCATTGACAGTTGAGTAGACCCGACCGAAAGGTCGCATGGTGGGAGCTCAGCCGCTTGGGACGATCGGGACAAGGATTTGAGAGAGAGAGAGAGAACTGGTTCATGTGCGGCATTAGGGCTGTCCTTGTACGGGGGCAAGGCGACCTTAAAACTCACTGCCCGCTTCCTTTTCCGTGCTCTAAGGGAGTAATTCTCAGCATTGGTTCATTACTAATGGGGTTTCTGATTTGGTTGTCAAGGAACTTGTGAATTTTTTAATATATTTATTTAAAAAGTTTGCGCGTTTTAACGAGAAGATCATTGGCCTCCCTCAGTCGTAGAACGACTATGGTTCATCTCAGAGCACACTTCTTCGTGTGGCTGTGAAGCCCTATTTTTGGAGAGACACTCCCGTCCACAGATAGCGCAGGTTAAGGTGGCTTTTGCTTCGGTGGTAGAGGAGCTGGCCGTTTTTCGGATTGTGCGTTTTTCTTCCTGAGCTGAGACCCATGTACTTTCACTGTCCATAGCTTTCTTGGTCACTGTCTCTCTCCACCTGTTGCGGTCTAGAGCTATGTCTTCCCAATTGTCAGTATTGATGTTCACTGATTTGAGGTCACGTTTTATTACATGTATGTAACGGAGGTGGGGGCGACCAGTTTTTCTTGTGCCAGTCGCGAGTTGACCTTAGAGGATGACTTTCGGGATGCGCTTGTCCTCCATCCGGCGAACATGTCCAATCCAGCGCAAACGGCGTTGTCTGAGGGCTGTAAAGATGCTGGGAATACCTGATCGCGCAAGCATCTCAGTATTGCACACTTTTTCTTTCCATGTGACATTTAAGATCCTACGGAGACATCTCAAATGGTATGAGTTCAGTTTTCTCTCTTGCTTTGCGTAGGTGGTCCATGATTCACTGCCATACAGCAGTGTACTCATAACGCATGCCTTGTAGACTTCCATTTTGGTCACCATAGTTAGCTTTTGGTTTTCCCAAACTCTTTGTCTGAGTCTAGCGAATGTCGAGGCAGCCTTCCCTATGCGTTTTTTCATCTCCTCTTCTAGGGACAGGTCATCTGTAATTGTGGATCCCAGATAGCAGAATTCGTTTACGGCGTCCAGCTTGTTATCGTTTATGAGGATGGAGGGTGGTGGGAGGCTGTAGCAGGTGGTCCCATAACATTTGTTTTCTTCGTACTAATAGTCAAGACATATTCTTTACAGGCCCGAGAGAAGCGGGACATTAGTGACTGAAATTCCTCTTGCGTGTGTGCCACTACCGCTGCGTCATCCGCGAATAGCATATCTCTTACTCTGATTTTAGTTTTGGCCCTCAATCTGGCAATATTTAGGAGTTTGCCATCAAATCTGGAATGGAGATAGATGCCTTCAGTGGATTTGTCAAACGCGTTGTGGATTAGCAGTGAAAATAGTATTCTAATGTGGGTTGGGGCCAGTACACATCCTTGTTTAACTCCGCTGTTTATACTGAAACTTTCAGAGCTGGCACCGTTGAATTGCATTGTACCCATCATATTTTGGTGGAAAGATATGATTACATTTAGTAGCTTGGGTGGACAGCCTATTATCTGTAAAATTTTAAAGAGGCCATCTCTGCTAACTAGATAGAAGGCCTTTGTCAGGTCAATAAACGCAATGTACAAAGGCATCCTTTGTTCTCTGCACTTTTCCTGGAGTTGGCGGATGGAGAAAATCATGTCAATCGTGGATCTCCCTAGGCGAAAGCCGCATTGTGATTCTGGGTAGACCCGATCAGCGAGTATTTGTAGCCTGGGAAGTATCACTCGAGCAAAGACTCGCAATACTTAAGAGGGAAATTCCCCTGTAATTGTTGCACTCGCTTCTGTCACCTTTGTTCTTATACAGTGTAATGATTTTAGCATCCCGCAGGTCTTGTGGCACAGCACCTTCTTGCCAACATTTGCAAAGCAGTTCGTGTACAGGTTGGATTAGAGTAGTTTTGCATTGTTTTAGAAGATCTGGGGGATAACATCGCATCCGGGTGCTTTGCGGCCAGCAATGTTGTCTATGGCTTTGTTGAGCTCTGAAAGGGTGGGTGTTTCTGCAATATGTTTTATGACAACCTTTCGTCTGCTCTTAGCGAGATCCCTACTACGGAACAGGTTATCATCCTCGGCGACCTCAATGCACGCGTTGAATCTGACAACTCTGCACGGGACAGCTGTATTGGGCGTTTTGGTGTCGGAAAAGTAAATGAGAAGATATAAAGAAAAGAATTCGATTGATGCAATTGCAGTAAACCACAGAGTGAAGGCCGGACATTTTGACACTTGATGTCAAAGACTTCCGGACTGAGATGCCTTTTAACGAGCTTCTGGTAACTTTAGTTCTTGTTCTACCATTTTCTTCATAACTTTAAGCTACTTACAGTGATACAGCAATCAGGTAAATATTGAATTGGTTTCAAAACTTTAAGCTACTTACAGTGATACAGCAATCAGGTAAATATTCAATTGGTTTCTAGTGTAGCGATAAGATTGGCCTACCCGTGCACTCTAGCCTTGTCAAGCGTTTCTCTACATTGGTCAGCGACTTGAAGTCTTTAACTTGGAAAAAAAAGAGGTGGCTTGGGGAGGATGCCATTTCTCGAAGCTCGATGTTGTTTGTATTGTTACCAACACCAATTGCGAATATGGTCACACCTACAATAGATTTAGGTTAATAACAATTTACTTGTCTGAATAGATTTAACAAATACGATGAAATACTAGGTGAAATAGTTATGTTAAAATACTGTGTAGAAAAAGTATTTTATTTTTGTGCAAAGATTTGGCACTGACCTTGATTTTTGAGAAACTTGGCTGCGTCTGTAGTTTTCTTGCCATATCTGGACACACCATCTGTTATAGCTATGACAGTTTTAAATGAGTTTGGTCTGAATCCATGGCTAGAATTAAACAAGTTTTCAGCAACGTACTCCAATGCTGCGTGTGTGTTCGTCTGAGTGTTGCCACGTCTGTATGTCATGCGTTCTACGGCTTTCAATGTGTCAGCTACATTCTGGGACAGGACATTTGGTTTTAATTGGTTTATTTTTTTATTCGACCCTTGCCAATAATTGCTTCAATGTCACGTGATAAAACGCGACAATGGTCATCAGTAACATCAAAAGTTAGTTTGCTACATATTTATTCTCGTGACGTGGGGTGGCTGAGTGGTAACGCGCTTGGTTTCCAAAGTTTGGTTTCCGGGCTAGAATCCTGGTGAAGACTGGGATTTTTAATTACGGGATCCTTTTGCGCGTCTGAGTTTACCCAACCTTAATGGGTACCTGACATTAGTTGGGGAAAACTAAAGGCGGTTGGTCGTTGTGCTGGCCACATGACACCCTCGTTAACCGTGAGCCACAGAAACAGATGACCTTTACATCATTTGTGTTACTGTTTTGAAGGTCGGAAAGGAGACATTTTATTTATTTTTTCTTGAAATCGATGAAAGCGTGTAGGACATCTAAAATATCTCGTATAGTTCAAGGGGAGCTAAGCATGAAAATTTGACTGAAATAGCCATCATCCAGATTTTTGTTACTTCTAAGAATTTAAAAAAAAAGATAACTTGCAGCCGTTACAAAGTGCGCTCTATTTGAAAACTATCATTGTGGATTTATTAATTCGATACATTCCTACTGTTTCTTTGAATTGAAAGTATGCTATGAGCTTTTTTTTTTTTTGCATATCATAGACATTTTATTTCTTATTTGGATTTATTGTCCACCAATTCGATACATTATAGATTTGCTTAGATATTTGATTCAGGTCTAGAATAACAATTTAGAACGACATAAGAATCACAGCGCCACATTCACTTCTACTGACATACAGGCAAACTACATATTCTTTATGATGGCGTTGTGTGACAGTCGTCTAGAAATAAAAACAGTACTTTAGGAGTTGCTTTTCGTTTTGGTCTCTTTGTGTTGGTCGAGTGGTAGAGTACTTTGTTGCAAACCAAAGGATCTCCTTTAGAGAAGCAGTTAACCTTTAAATGATCTGCACTATAGATCTCAAGGATTAATTAAAGGGTTACTTTCCTTTTTTAACGATTTATTTTTCTGTAATTTCTCTTGCATCTTTTTTCCCAGTGTCCCTTTCATAGTCTATTTCGAGACCTATATCTTTTTTTTTTCTTCACTTAATGATTTGTTTTTATATTTCATGTATCATTTAAAAAGCGTGAATGCACTATATCTATAAGCTAGGCCTAACTTTAAATACTTATTGATCAAATTATTTATTTAAATATATGTATAATATAGTAAAGTAAAAGTTACCTTATATTTACTGAGGTCAAACTCTACGTAATAATAAGTCCCAAATAAAATGACTCCTACTCTGGTGTCCAACGGTCCTGGTCCAATGTGGAAGGTAGAGATGACCTCCTTCAGAAAAGTCTTCATGTGAGTGTTGAAATGCACTGACCAAATGGAGGTGGATGTATCCACCAGAAATACAATATCTGCAGACCGGTGGCAAGTTAAATCAGACGTCACTGGTGCTCCACCAACCTGGTAAGAGTCCAGATTTTAACAAGCAAAATCATTAAATACTTTTTGAAAAGAGGGTACTTTAAGGGGAAGAGATCCACATTCAATACTGTAAGATGTTTTTCTCTTTTTATATATCAATCTAAATTAATTATAAATGCAGTATTTAATTAACTAATTTGTTGATATTTTAAATTGATTTATGATTTGTTAGGAATAACGAATAAGTGTGCCAAAGTTTCAACTTCATCCGAAGTGCGAGATGTTCAAAATGTGTACCTAGTAG
Organism: Biomphalaria sudanica; assembly: GCA_036873155.1. NCBI lineage: Eukaryota > Metazoa > Mollusca > Gastropoda > Planorbidae > Biomphalaria > Biomphalaria sudanica. Next base: position 5,918 of record JAZGLO010000616.1, on the reverse strand, counting down.
ACAGAGTGGATATGTACAAATGTCTCATTTATTGAAGTTCATAAAGCTTTTTTCTTCCAGATGCATTCACAATCATAAAATGGTTGAACGTATAATTGAATGTAGGCTACACCTTTTAAACCTAACAGAATGGATTAAATTTAGAGATCTTTCTTTATGTGAACTATTGGATAAATCAAATTACTTCCTTATGAAAAAAATCTGAACGCAGCATATATTATTAACAAAAAAATTTTAAGTCCAGTCATAATTACATCTTTAATTCTGAGTTAAATTTTCATTATCATTTATTTCATTTGTTTTCTTGTGCTTACTTATTGCCATATGCGAACAGAGACATTTTAAAATAGTTTATGTGAGTTCCTTCAAACAGAAATACTCCTATTACTAATACAATTATGATACCTTTGCCACAAGAAAGAAGCAAAGAACACAATAGAGGAATAATCCCTTCTTCTGATAGTCTGGAGACCACATTCTCGCTTGCTGCTTTAGTACCACCGTCTGGAGTTGAATGGCCGAACTATATGCCACTACAGGCCAGGCTACTAGCCTTTTTTATGCAGTCTGAAAACGCCTACCACTGATACGGATCTTGTTAGCGATGGCCACCATTGCGACAACACTTAATTACCGAGAAGTGAAATGGGATTTGGGTTGAAATTAGGAAGTTTATATGTTTCGAAACCTGACCACAGCATCTCTTGAAATGTGAACATTTCTGGTGAGATACTACAGGACGTACACTTAATCTCAAACACTCATTGAATTAGTTCTTTCTCTTGTATATAGGGCTATCCTTTTGTCGGAAATAGGAATCAGAATTTAGAGTTTAGGGCCCTACTGAAGTTCAATCTAGCAGAGTTTAGAACTTACTGAAGTTAAATCTAATAGTTTAGAGATTACTGAAGTTAAATCTAATAGTTTAGAGATTACTAAAGTTAAATCTAATAGAGCTTAGAGATTACTGATGCTCAATCTAGCAGAGTTTGATACAGAGTTTTGTATCAAAGTTTTGAGTTTAAGTTTTGTTTGCCTTTATAGATCTATGTTTTGTAATAAAGTTTTGAATTGAATTTTTGTAAGTTTATCAAAGATTTGTATCAAAGATTTGTATCAAAGATTTTTATATCTATGTGTTGTTGTGTTTAATTACATTTCTATTTAATAATATATTCCAATTTAGTCATGCAAGTTATAAACAAATATGTTATAATTATTTCTAAAAAAAATATTCGATACGTAATTTTAAAAGTCTTAAAGTAACAGTAATGTTGAATTAGATTGTCTTTAAAATGTGACAGATGTCGATATCAAGGCATACTAATGACAAAGTGAGAACCCCCTTCACTCTCCTAAAAAACTTATGAACTTAAGTCTCTCTCTCTCTCTTTCTTACTTTCTCTCTCTCTCTCTCTCTCTCTTTGTCTCTTTTTATCTCTTTTTCTCTCACTCGCTCTGCCGCTCTCTCTCTTTTGGAACCGAGATCATTCTTTTTAGTTTCTAATTTGTCAGTTTTACAGCATGTAAAGAGTGAATACTGTCCTTCTTTAGTGACAGTCCATGGAGAGTCCAAGCACTAAATAACGCCTGCCATATATCGCTCCTCAGTCACCAACAGCAGCCCGGGCCTATGACCAAGTGACAGATCTTCTAAGGCTTGATCTTGATCGAGAACATTCCATTTTGAACGTGTCCTGAGAAGGGAGTGGGAGGACCTAAGTCTAACGTGAACGTGTCCTGAGAAGGGAGTGGGAGGACCTAAGTCTAACGTGAACGTGTCCTGAGAAGGGAGTGGGAGGACCTAAGTCTAACGTGAACGTGTCCTGAGAAAGGAGTGGGAGGACCTAAGTCTAACGTGAACGTGTCCTGAGAAGGGAGTGGGAGGACCTAAGTCTAACGTGAACGTGTCCTGAGAAGGAAGTGGGAGGACCTAAGTCTAACGTGAACGTGTCCTGAGAAAGGAGTGAGAGGACCTAAGTCTAACGTGAACGTGTCCTGAGAAGGAAGTGGGAGGACCTAAGTCTAACGTGAACGTGTCCTGAGAAGGAAGTGGGAGAACCTAAGTCTAACGTGAACGTGTCCTGAGAAGGGAGTGGGAGGACCTAAGCCTAACGCACCGATACGGCGTCCCGGCACCTTTTTCAATGTGGGGAAACAATTATTACCTTTTTTGCATTTTAACGTTTATTATTAATTTATTAGTAGTTAAAAGTTGAGCAATCCATCACTGAGTACCGGCTCCTATATTTAAAAAAAAAAAACAAAAAAAAAAACACTGTCTATAAGTATATGCAAAGTAACTCAGCCAATGAATACAGGAGGCTAAGTAAAACTGTGACTTTCGGATAAAACCACAAATGTTGGAAAACTTGTCTTGTATATTTTTAGTAAAAAAAACGTACACAATATCTCAAACTCCGTTACAGAAATTAAAAGCTTGAGGATAAAGATAGTTTCGTAAAATTCGTTCGGGTAATTCCGAAGAAGACACTGTGCTCGACTTTCCAGTACAAGTGAGCGCTCTAAAACATGAGTTCCTGTTTTTCATTGACGCAATTCGAGTTGAATGGGACAGGAAATGAAAACTCTACAATGCAATGGGTAACACTGTCAGAACTCTATAGTATGTATAACATGGTCTTACGCCACGCCGTGTCTCTAAAGGAAATGTAACTGTTAACAACGGACTCTATGTACGTCTATTACAAGTTAGATCGTATCTAGACCTCTCTCTCGTTCTCTGTCTGTTGAGTGTGTTTGTTTCAGTCAAGGCCTCTCAAGTGGCAGCTGCTAGATCGTGTGTTAATCTGTCGGCTCATTCAATGCAGCGGAGACGGTGCAAGAGAAGATAATCGTTACAAGCAAACTGAAGTGTAGCAGACGATTGCCTTCCCTTTTTTTAGAAAAATGTCTGATATTTAGATCTAGTTCTGCACGCCATGTACATGTATGTCACGACATAGTCTGTCGTGATATTGCTAGAGGTTTTGCGCAGTTATTCCAATTGACCAAATAAATCAGTTTCCAAGAAATGTGTCCATATATGATGTAACAGCTTGGTCGCTTGCTTATTATGGAGGTATACAAATACAATGAATTTAAAAAGCAACGTTTTGCTGCCTTGCGGCGTAATATGGGCTCTGAGCTGTAGTCTTGATGGTGCCGGGTTCGAACTCATCCCTCCAGCTGTCATGTGGAGGTGGGGGAGATTGAGCTAGTGTGTACAAATATCTAATTTTGAAAGATTATATGAAACATTTTCATGAAGCTAAAAAAAAAAAAAAAAAAATTAGGCAAAGCTTTATAAAAAGTCCAAAAGTGTAATAAAAAATTTTTTTTAAGCTAATGACCTTTGCCACAACATCAGGCTATTTAATTTCTTATCTCGGTAATTTAATTTCTTAACCCGCTACCAGGGAATTTTGCATTTAAATTCCCCTCTTCTATAAAACAAAACAAAAAATGCAAAGGACAATCCCACTATCCCAAGAGCACATCTAAAGAAGATTTTGATTTTAAACCCCTCTCCAAAATTTACGCTAAACCCCCTCTTCAATATAAAAAAGCAAATTACACACTTAAAATTGTATGCGGGTAGCCAAAGGGGTTTTGAGTTTAAACCCCTCTTCAGCTGGGTTTGAAGTTAAAAATACCTCTTCAATATAAAAAAAAAAAAAAAATTACTCACTCAAAATGCTATGAGCATAGCCAAAGGGTTTTTTAGTTTAAACCCCCCGCCAGCGGTGTTTGAAGCTAAAAAATAAATCTTCAAAATAAAAAAATTCGTAGCCTAGCCTTTTGGGTGTTTTGAGTTTATATTTCCCTTCAGAGGGGTTTGATGCTAAAAATACCTCTTCAATATAAAAAAAAAGCAAATAACACACTAATATTCTTTGAGCGTAGTCAATGGGCAGTTTTAAGTTTCAACCCCTCTCCTCCAGATGGCTTTTTTAAAAGTTCAAAACCCCTCAAGATTGTTTTGAGTTTTTAAAAAAACCTACAGAGCGTTTTAAGGTTGAAAGCCTCTCTCTTCAATATTATTTATAAATCAGACTACAGTCACCAAATTATATGTCCGTAGCTAAATGTGGTTTTGAATAAAAAAAACAACAAACAACTCCAGATATATTTTAGTTTAAAACCCCCTAACAGATGATTTTGACGATAAAACTTCCCTTTTCGATATAACATCTAAAGTAAAAGAGTCACCTAAATCCAAGATCGTAGTCAAGAGAAGTTACACATGTCTACCAGTGGCTGGGCTCCATTAATAAAGTGCAATGAAATTGAAAAGCACTAAATGTGGCTCAACAAAGATGGCTAAGACAGATTTTAGGAGTCAGTTATAGTGATCGGGTCTAAGACGAGGAAATCCTATGCCGAAATGGGAGTCGACCCCTTAGGAAGGTTGTGACAGAGCGTCGCATGAGGTTTGCGGGACATATTCTCCGACCAAACGAATTACGCATAATAAAAGTTGCGATGACATTCTAGTACAACTTGGCGCCACACATTCATGAAGGTGCTCAGAGCAGGTTGGAAGAGGCTTCAGACATTACCAGTGACAGATTTTTGTAGAAACAGCTTGAAAGCAAATGCGCCGAACGGCGCAGGAGGGTCTAAGTCAGTAAGAATAGCACATTAGTTTTTTGAAATAAATTTTTTAATAGCAAAATAATGCACTGTATGTACCTCAGAATATACATTTTGTTGGCTTTCAATACCAGAAATAGTGCTTGGCGGCGGGGCTCCGGCCCACGCTGGGGGAGCTCTCAGCGCTCCCCCAGACCCTTTGCTGGCGAGGACGAGGAGTCTACAATTTGTTCACTAACTCCAGGAAGAACCTATTCTAGGGCACAATAAACTTCTTCCAAAAGAATGAAAGTTCAGAATGTAATAGAGATTAATTATGTACACACACACATCCATACAAACATATATATATACTTTTTTTTTCGGGGCGGGGGAGCGGGGGGGGGGGCTAAAAAATCTTCCCCAACCCCTCCCCCCCCCAAAAAAAAAATCCTAGCTACGCCCATGATAAATATCCTCTTAGCATTTTTACAGATAAAACTTAGAATCTTATAGTTGGCAACACAGTGGTGGTTTAGACGTGTCCGCGTGTAGTGTGCTCGTCATTTCCTAAGCAGCTCTTAATTTATACGTTTTTTTTAAAGACCAAAATAAGCATTCTAAATATTTTTTTTTAAAGAAGGAAAATGAAATTCAATTTAGAAGTATTGTATTTCTTTCTTCTAAAATATAGCATGCTTTTAGATATAGGACTAACTATTAATATTCATAAGTGAATTTTTATTAAAGTTTTTTGAATACTGTAGGAACTTGTACAAAATCCTGCCTTCACTTACCTAAATACGGCCTTTAGTGTACTTAGTGTTTTCTTTATTATTTAAAAAGAACGAAAGTCATAAAATAATGTATAATCGTATTTCTTATAATGTTTCTAAAATTAAAAAACAACATACAATCATGACTGAAACAAAAAAAAAACATTTTAAGGCCTCTTTGTCTGGCTCAAACGTAAAGTGCAAGTAATTGGACTATTTTAAACGTACAGCTGGTTTTCTCGTGCAAGTAATTGGACTATTTTAAACATACAGCTGGTTTTCTCGTGCAGTAATTGGACTATTTTAAAGGTACAGCTGGTTTTCTCGTGCAGTAATTGGACTATTTTAAACTTACAGCTGGTTTTCTCGTGCAAGTAATTGGACTATTTTAAACATACATCTGGTTTTCTCATGCAAGTTATTGGACTATTTTAAACATACATCTTTTTTTAGTGCAAGTAATTGGACTACTTTAAACGTACAGCTGGTTTTCTCGTGCAAGTAATTGGACTATTTTAAACATATAGCTGGTTTTCTCGTGCAAGTAATTGGACTATTTTAAACATA